>PVHY01008412.1:0-61742 GCA_004024945.1 Uropsilus gracilis | reverse complement strand
AAAGGTTGAATTGTGTTCACCTTTGTGAATATGACTTATAAGCTATTTTTCAGAATTTAGGAGAGAATATGATTTAAGAGGGAGGACAGCCGGTCACGGTGGCTCATACCTGTAAGCTTCAGCCTATGAAGCGGCAGGGGCTAGCGATCGCGGTTCGAGTTCCACCTGGGGCCCATAGTGAGACCTAGTTTCAAAAAAATAGCTGGGCAAGGTGGCACGTGCCTGTAATTCCAGCTACCTGGGAAGCTGAGGGTGGGGATTGCTTGAGTCTGTGGTACCCCGGGCAACGATAGCCTGCGGTCCCACGGGCAAAAATTAGCGAGACCTAGTCTCAAAAAAAAAAAAAAAAAAAAAAAAAAAGAGGGAGGGCAATATTGCTATCTTGTAAAGGTATTTTAAAAAGATATTTGAGGAGAGGGATGAAAACTATAAGAATATAATTTGAATAAAGTAAATTTTAGATTAGTGGGAATCAATCCAGAATGCTTACTAAATATTTGAATGGTGCTTCATGCCATAACTTATTTGAAAGCTAAGCCAAATCAGAAGGAGAAAGACAAATGCCTGACAATTTTACTAACAAGTGCAATACAGAGAAACAAAATGAATGGTGTGACAGAATCAAACCAATAACAAATCCTAAAAGTCAGATTGAGGAACTGAGGCTGCAGAGGGGGAGGTGGAGAGCAGGAAGTAGAGGGTCCCACTAGGCTAAGTTAGAGGACTACAGGTGCCTACGTGGTGGGTGTGATGTGGAGATATACATCTGAAGAGGTGTAGTCCTATACCTCTGAATTATATACAGTGTTATAAACCAATGTTATTTTAATTAAAAAAAGTTAAAAAATTTAATCCAGAAATATGTGACCATTTAGAAGACTATAGTGAATAATTAAATGCTATGTTCATTCATAAGATATCACTGTCCTGAATTTTTTTCATAATTCCCAGTTTGTCAAATCTAAATTTTTATCTTTACATAATTACATGATGCAAAATAGAGATGTGGTATAATTTTTGCAGATTATAGAATCAGAAAATATTGACTGAAGGGGAAGGAGACTTAATATTTGAAACTTCAGTCATAAAATTTTTGAAAATAATAAAAAGAACTGAAGTTGCTCTATTAAAAGTGTCTTACGCTTCTATAGAGAATATATGTATGCAGAGTTGTGAAAAATATCTGAAAATAAAGGTGAGGTTGTAGACAATTTAAAGTTATTGGTATGCATATTCTGTTTGTCAGGCACATTGCTCACCATTTTGCCATTTGATTCTCACAATAAGGTAGATAATAACAATCCCCTCTTGAACATAAGACATTAAGACAATAGAAGATAAATTACATACCTAAAGGCCTATAGCTGCTAAGAGAGAGAATCAGATATCAAATACATGTCTGTCTATAGCAAAACTCACACTTTAATCTTTCTATTTTTCTTATCTTTATACCTTTAAATTCTCTGCTGTATAACACTGCACACTTCCAAATTCTTATTTCCAACATTGTCCATTTCTTGCTCAACTATCTCCTCTACTTTCTTAACAATTCAGGTTAATTTTCTTCAAGGAACTATCAACACAGTCCAGCTCTATTTCTCCATAATGTCTTATTGCTGGAGTCAAGTGTCAATTACCTTACCTCTTACGCAGAAAATGCAGAATATTTCAGAAATGGTAATAGTAATCATGCCAGCTAAACTAGCTAAGTCTTACAATCTTTTACTGTGTGTCCGTGCATTATCAGATGCTTTAACTGAGTTATCTCATTTAATCTACATAAAAACCATACATATCAGATAATAAATCAATGAAAAAAACAGCTTAAATATATCCTCAAAATGACCCAGTAAATGGAGAAGAGCAAGTTCACTCAATCGCGGATTTGGTGTACAAAGGCAAGGTTTATTCTCATATATTTTGTTTCATTGGAGGACTTGTCTTTCTGCTTTGTTACCTTTACTATGTGATCACTTAAGAGGTCTTGTATAATCCTATTTATTTCCTGACTCAAAATTAAATGTACCCTAGGCCAAGCATGGTGGCACATGCCTGTAATCGGCAGCCTAGGAAGCCATGGCCAGGGCCAGGGATCGTGGTTTGAGTTCCGCTGATGGCATGTAGCGAGACCTAGTTCCAAAAAAATATAGCTGGGCGTGGTGACATGTGCCTGTAATCCCAGTTACCTGGGAAGCTGAGGCTGGGGATTGCTTGAGTCTGTGGTACCCCGAGCAACGTGAGCCTGTGGTTCCACAGGCAAAAGTAGCGAGACCTGGTCTCAAAAAGAGTAATATTCTGCAATTGTTTACTTTAGTAATTTTTAGTGTCTGAGAAGAACAGGTAACCTAATTTTCTTTTCAGTTTTTGAACTATCAAGTATTTGAAAGATGCCCTGTTCTTGAAGTTTTATATCTAATTATCATCATAAATCAATAGTGTCATCGTAGGAATTTTTTTAAAGATGTATATTAAGATGATGTCTTGGTTTGGTTTGTGAAAGATTGGTATTATAAAATGCAATAGACATTCCAAGGATGACTTGATTTTAAAATGCCTCATTGAAAAAGGAAAAACATTTGAACTAGGAAGGGAAATTTGGCATGTATGAATTGTTAGCTAGTAAAAATAGGTGTCTAATTCTAGAGGAATGCATTATTAAGGGCTTCATAGGGAGAAGTTAGAAATACAACACTCTCCCCCCAACCCTTTGTGTCTGATATTTTGCATTGGCTCATAATGCTAATTTTGTTGTGGAAAGTTAGTATGGAACAAGCAACAGAAGCTACTTGTCCCTTTCTTCTTACACCCAGCATTTAATTGTCCTCATAACATTCACAAAAACATGCACACACACTCACACAGACACTCATGTGCACCCACACACTAATAAAGAAAGCTTGGAAGAAATGCAATTCATGAATTCATGTTTGCAGGTCTTGATGGACCTTTCTGCCTAAAACAACTACAGGCAATCCTGCTGAAGCAAATGGTCTTCCATCCGTATATATTCTTTGTAAGATACAGGCAATTAAAAGTTTTAGAACTTTACATATGTTGTGTAAAATTTTTAAACCCCTTCTTCCACAGGAGAACACTGGAAGAGTCCCAAGATTTTCTTTCAAGAAACATCATATTAATATTCTCCTGTATTTGAGATTTAACATTTCATATTCTTTCCTCTGCACCTTTTATTGTTCCTATTTACAGTGCACCTGAAACACATTGTGTAATTGGCAGAGAGCCCAGATTTTCCATTTAGGAACAGTTTGATGATTTCACTTTTTCTTCTTCTTCTTTTTTTTTTAAACAGCAGGTGCTCCACATTGTAAACAATGCCAGTCGCCATAATATTATTAGCTTTTGAATTTTTATTACATTCTTGCCTCCCTACATATTTTAAACTTCAGTGCAAGGAATTTTTTGGCACCAGCTCAGCAAGCTCCTTATTTCATAAGGAAGATAGATTCCAGCGAATAGAGTGCTTCATTGTCATTTATAATTAGAAAGTGTAAGATTTACCTAATCATAAAATCACCCAATATTTTCAGGTTTGTTTCTAATTTTCTAGGCAATGCATTCACATCTGTCCCATGCAGAATGCTAATTCCTTTTCTGTTGCATACATTTCACAAATACTTAACCCTTTCCTTACTCAACATCTAAATAAAAATCTCCTTGACTTATCTTCACTCTGAGTTGTAGTGAAAAGCCATTTTTTTTTATTTTTTAAAAAGCACTTCTGAAATGGCAAAGCTCATCAGATCAATGCATTCAATTGAGTTGTTTTAGCAATCAATGTGTATCACTGCATGATCGATTTAGCTTCAGCAGTCAGCATGGAATGAGAAGGGTGAGGTGATGCAATTGGCCATGCTTCTTGCCAAGTGTAATTCATTATATTCCCAGGAACAGTGACCAAACATCGGGCACTGAAATAGTGTTTTGCACTCAGCAAGTACCCATAAGTATTTGCTGTGAAAAATAATGAGTCAAAATATTTCCCCGTTGTTGTAAGAAGTCAAAATTTGTATTGGCTGTAATGCATATGTTTATGAAAATTTTTTTTAAAAATGAGCTCAAAAATCAGTTCAAAGCACTCTGCAAAAATACTGCATTAGTTGATAAATTGTTTGTAGACTGAAGAAAAATAAGAGATAATTTCTAGTCCAAATATCTGGATATTCATTTCATTTTCTGAGATGAATTTTTAGATAACACTTAGCATAAATAATGTTTAGATTTTTTTCTTCACAGGTTGTGAGGAACTTTCCATTAGCTAACCAAAAGGAAAAAGAAAATCAAGCTATTTTGTTTCTACAGCTATGATCTTTCCCGCTAAATTGCATTTAGAGCTACATTTTTTCCAGATCACTTCAATAAGTGAAAGCCCAACAGAGAACAGATGCAATATAAGAGCAATAAAGGAAGAAAAAAAATTAAAAATCCTTTGTTCTCCCTGCAGTACATCCGTAAATCTATTAGCATTATTTTCCTTTCTTCTCTCTCTTTTTCCTTTTTTTTTTTTTTGTTTTTGCATCCCAAGCCAGATCTCAAGTTCTCTGAAGCAACCCTTAATCAAGCTCCCCAAAGGCCTACGACTGCATGCAGCAATTTCTCCCCTGCTCTCAGCACAGATGTTTCGAGCACATTCCATTACACCTACATGCCATTACAGCTAATGGCTTATTCTGATGAAGAAAGCTGCTTTCTGCTCAGTGCAGCAAAGGGGAAAATTTCCTCCTGTACAGTTTGATCCCTGAAACAATGAAATGTGGGGGCAGGTGGTACAACAGAACTCTCTAATGTTAATTACATACTGTATTACCCCCAAATTTGGCTGGTCATTAATTATGCTAATTTACCTTCCTGAAAATTAGCACCATCAATGTGAACATTTGAGCAGATTATAGCAAAATGTAGTCTATCATAGTCGCTTATAAACCTGAACCTTGTGAGCCATCCAAAGAATAGATTGCTGTTCTTGAATATAACTAACTTATGAAGAAATAGCTTACGAGTACACTTGGTACATGTCATGGTAAGTATCCTGACTTTTCAGGAAAATAGTAGGAAAAGGAAATAATGTCTTCAATTCCTAGATAGAACTACATTTTATTAATCTTTAAAAAGTTGCTGAATACAGAAAAGTAAGTACACAATTTAAAACATTAAAGAAGATAAAGCTTGTGCATGTTGCACTGAATAGAAATCAGAGGTATTATTTTGGAGCAGAAGTGTAGAGAAGTGGAAAATAAAACTTTACTTGTAGTGTCTGAAGTTTGATGCTATTGAAGTATAATGATTTTCTCCCATGCATTTTTCATAAAGCCTTGATAAAGAGAGACGAACATTGTCTTTAACAGCTCCTACAGTTATAGATTGTATTTTTTTATTTATTACTCCATAAAAAATTAACATGTTTCCTCTTCCAACTATAGCTCCAATTTTACCATATTGATCATTGGTTTAATAAAGTGTGTGAATCAGGTTAAGCTCATTTTCTATATGAATTAAATAACTACAATTTCATTTTGGCCTGTTGAAGTTGATTGGATTTCAGAAGTAAATAGAATATCTTCTTTACAGAGTGAACAGTCTCCCTTTCCTCTTCAAGGCTGCTGTTTCCTTCTATCCATCTCCAAGAAGCCATCATCATATTAACATAGATGACAATCTGGCAAGGAGGTGCTGATCAAAGATAAATTTCACACTCGCACTTCGCATTTTCTAATTACACCATCTGTGTCAGACTCTTTCGTGGCAGTTCTGCCCAATCTGTCAAATGCTGCATGCCTATGGGAATGCAGAGGAGCTGAGAAAATCTCCTTGTCTCCCCCCACCCTTCCAGCCGATCCATCACCCCCAATCGGAGCTGGGCAGATATATTAGTCTAATTGGAGACTGGAATGAAGGTTCCAGGTTGCATCAGAGATGAGGTGTTTGGGGGATGCAAGACATGAGATTGCAATTTGAATCATATTACAGGGCCTGCCCTAGCTTGTCTCAGAGCAAGCTGAAAACGAGCCATGCATGCCATATCAAGATGGGCGGGGTGAAGAAGAGAGAACAGTTTTAAAAGAATCATGAATGAGAAAGTGTCTCCTTTCATTTCTCTCTGTTTCTTTCCGAAACATTAGGGATAAATGATTGTGAACAGGCACTGATGGGAAGTCCTCATCATTTTATTATAATGTTATAAAACATAAGTATAAGGAGTTAAACACAATGACCCAACGATTTGGCCAGATCTAATCTAATCAGGGCCAGGCAAATAAATCCAACGATTCCTCCTAAATAACACAAATTAGTTATAGTGAAATGTCCATGATGCCCACAATTGGACACAATCGACTAAAAACAAGAGACTCTGAAGTCTGCTAGCTACTTTAACAAAGAGCTCTCAAATATATAAAATTAAGAAACATTTTGATGGCTTTTTTTGAAATTCAAGGAGACAAAGTCCATGAAATTCCAATGAAAAATGAAATGACTGCCCTTTTAAACTAGAGTCATGGCATAGTTAACCATTTCTAGTTATCAATTTCTCTCTGCCACCTGTCACTGGCTTTCAGTCATGTTGCAACTGATGCCAAGGTAAGGGGATAATGTGTAAAGCATTTTTAACTCTTCAAGGTTGTACCCTGGTGTGTATTTACCCCAAATGGTATTGCTATGAAACAGAAGAGAATATGAACAATTCTTAAAACTTACCATTTCTGATACTCTTGAGAAATCTGGAATCACTTATTATCATAGTCAGTCTTAGGTGAGATGCTCTATGATGAGATGGAAATTGGAAAATCATGATTTGGAAATTTTGACTGTAGACCCAAGTCTGTTAATTATTTTTCTGAGTCTCTGTTTTCACTACTTATGCTAAGAATATAAAACACCCAAGAAACTATAAGATCATATCACTTATGCATTTATGTCCATATCTCAAATCACATGGTATTTCAAGTTGCTGTTTATGTATAACTGATTGGAGAGACCTTTTTCCATATATACTATTGAAATGTCTGGATACAGAAATAGGACTTCTTAAACATTCATTTTTTTCCTATAAGAAATCAGTTCTTAAAGGACAAGGACTTTGTCTCATTATTCTCTGTCTTGCAAATTGCACATGATCACAAGCTGTTCATTAAATAGCATTGATAAATTTAATATTCATAAAGAGGAGAAAATGTTTTGAGTCACTGAGTAAACCAAACTGAGGGTGCTGACATGATTGTAATTGTAGGGAAGGAAACTTCCATAATAGCCTGTTCTATTAGCATTTCTTTATTTCTTAAAATTATTATTTTTTCATTAAGTTTTTATATATCCTTTCTAGTTTTCCTGAGATTGTAGAAATTTTCCTTTAAAGTAATGGACAAGAAGATCTCAATATGAACTATTCTTGAATAGATTCATAGGCATGATTTAAGTTTCTGATTATAGAGAAACTCCTGCAAATATGCAATACTGATCTTATAAGTATTTATAGCTTTATGATTTACTAAGATGCAATATAATTAGTTGATTTTCTCTCTCTCCCTTCCCACATTTATATTTTATACCTATATTTAGATACAGATACTTCGATATAATATCTGTACATGTAGCTATATTATTTTTGTATGGAATATATAGCTTTTCTCTACATCTAGTCTTCAAAACTATCTATCTCCCTATCACAATGTGACTTGAGAATTCTGAGAACATGTAAGAAATTGCATTACAGCTGACCACAGATAAATTCAGAGAATGGGTATACTAGGTAAAGAAATCTTTCTTTTGGATTGAAGCGTAGAAGGGCGAGGAAGAAATTAAAAACACTATTTAATTTCACAAGGTGTTTAGGCCTAACTTATGAATAAGTTGGAAATCTCTGATGTCCTAAGCATGGGCATCTGTCAGAGACACACTTAGTAAATACTGTTAATGAACCACTTTTTTTCTTCCCTTGCTAATTCAATCACGAGGGGATATTGGACATTTGCAGAAACAGATTAATTTTGGTTTTCAATGACCAATATCTAAAACCTGTCTTGGGTCTTCTCTATTCTCATGAATTCTTTGGTAACTAGAAATAAAATGTTCATAAAACCTATGCAGTTTTAGTGACAGTAAATAACCACTTTCAGCATTATTTGTAGAACTGTACTTTTCTAACCATTCTGCTGAATATGGATTACAAAATAAGTAAATACTTTTATATTCTAAAGTAGTTAAATACATGAGATCAATAATAATGGATGATATTTAATTTTAAAATTGAATTATTGTATGTGAAGTTTTTCTTAGCTGAACATAAGAAATTTCTTATATATTTATAATACATAATGCATCATAACTTTCTTACATTGTATAATAATTGCTTGTGTATATATACATGTATATTTCATAAATTAGTTATACTCTATAAATTATATATGTATTTATATGCTAGATCATAATAGTGATAAGCTATTTGCAATAAAGTTTCAGGTTCAGAAATAATCATGCATTAAATAAAAACAGTTGGAGAGGTCTTTGTACGATTTGATTACAAATATCTTCTAAATATACAATTTGGAAGTAGGTAGATTTTCTAAATTCCCAGATAGAATTAAGAGACTGGTTAGTATTTTGAAGATATAAAAGGATGTGGAGACCTGGGAAGCAATAACAGTTTCATAATCATGCAAACTCATATCCACCACGTGGTTTCTTCCCAACACCCACTTCCCTATCCTGTTTTCATTAAGTTCAGGAATACAAATAAGGTAATTTTGTCACAATTATGTGTCCAATCTAAGGAATCACTGCTTTCTTACTTCACTAATGCTTCTATATATAAATATTTCAAGAATAAAGATTATTTTTGTGCTTTCTGGCTCACTAAAACTCAATAACTCAAAGTATAATATTTACAAAAATGAAAAATAACATTTTGGGCCTATATTCACAGAACTGTCTTCTAGATAAGGCATTAAGGATGGGAAAACTCCAGTTTCACCTCCAACATCCTGGAAACTAAATGGAGAAAAACCCTACTGCCAATTCTTGTTTAGTCTTGATCACTGTCCAATCCCACCCCAGAAAGCAATGTTTCACACCCCATTTAGAGCATGCTTGGAGGGGCACCCAAAGATTTGGAAGTAGGCTCAAAGCTTATCTCAACTCTCCAGACATCAGCAGTGTGAAAAACGGGACTTTCTAAAATAACGTTTCCTGTTCTTCCTGCTTCTGGTCAAGCCAAAAATTCCACAGAGACTGTTGTTCTCAGGGAATTTTGGCACTTCCTCTGCAAGGCACAGCCAGAATCTGGACGTGCAAAGGGACGTGGAAACTGAAACTGATTGAAAAGTCTCAAATCAGGATCTCAAAAAATGTCAGTGGAGCACATCTATCAGGGCGAGAGTTCTTAAGAACAGTGTGTATAAGACACCGTTTCCCTAATGACTTAACTGGAGTCTAGCCAACCTCCCAAGATTCGTTCTTACGACGAGTATCAGAGTCAGAATATATGAGATAGCTACATAGACTCACAGCAAGTGACTACTCTTTCAGTCGATTCTATTGGGAGAAAAGCTTTTTACAATTAAAGACTTTGCTTTCTTACCACAAACAAGCAAGACTGATTGGCAAACACAAAGAGTTGTAAAGGTTAAAAAAAGTGAGCCAATGATTTTATTTTTTTCAGAAGTGATATTGATATTGAAAGGCACATGAAAATTTGTTTTGAAGATACCATTTTTTTCAAAGAGCTAAATTCACTCAGCTAAATATAAATTTGAACTGATAAAATACAGTAAATAGCATATGCAATCAACATGCTAATAGTTATTTGAAGGGTGCCACGTGCAGGCTTTTCACTGTTATTTCCTGAATGATTCAATAAATGTCTCCAAATAATACACATTTTTATTTTTAAAACTCTTATTGGTTTGATGGTCATTATTTTATGAATTGATTGGTTTATGGAATATTGGTTAGGAATATCATGTTGAATGTATTCTATTTAATAGTGCCTTTCATGAAGATTATGCTCGGTTGGAATATGTCAAGTTCCCATCATTGGGTTTCTGTTCTGCCTGTTTTTGGTCAAGCCAGAAACTGAGTGGATTTGACTCAAAGACATGATGTTTTAGGTAACAAATTGTGGCACGTACACAGCCAACATGACTATCCAAGGTTCTGCTTATCCACAAGCTGTAGAGACCCAGACCATTTTCAAGGTGTTCAACTTAAATAAAAACTTATCTCCCTGACTTAAGAAAACAAGCTTGAAGTCTTGGATTGGAGGGAAGAAGAAATTTTGCAAGAACTGTTATGAGAATACTTTCAAATCTTAAGTCACATTAAATATGTGTACTTTGTATCTTTGTATTTTTTAAATAGATTGAAAGCTTTTTAAATTAAAAACACAGTAGAAATCACTTAGAACACTTAGGATGAAACTAGTTGCTGAATACTAGGTCTTCTGTGATTATATGCAGACTATTTTTAAAGATTTTATAAGCAGGCATTCTTCCCCCTGAATATTTGCAACTGAGAATATCCAAGTCAGGCTTTCTATATAGGTCAAGACAGGAGTTTCACAGGAAAATGCAGAGTGAAGACCATGTAACATACAAGCAAAGGCACACCTTTGCAAGGTGAATTCAAAGTCCAGATTATACCAGTCCAAGAAAGTAAGAAGGACACTGTTTGTGTTATGCAACAGACATGCTTATCATATTCAGGAACCAGAACCACAAATGAGTCCTGAGAGGATCTGGAGTGCAAGAAATTTATTTGGAATCATGGTTTCATCATTTCCTAGGACACAGGTAGCAGAATGAAGGAGGGGGGGAGTTATGCTTTGTGGGGAAGCCATCCATCTTAGTTGTGAATCAATCATACATCTACTCCTTATTAATTAAATAAAAACTCAGGGAAGTGACCTACTTTCTGTCTGAGTATCCCTTTTCCATCAAAAAAGTGGATAGAATAATGTCTTTCTCATAGGTTTGAATGCAATGTGAGTTAGAGAATACATGCCCATATATGTATTTAAGAGCATGCATGCATGTTTATTTCCCAAATATGTTAAAGGTCAGTGAATGCTGACTGAGATACCTTTCTCTTCTCTTCTTTTGGAATATGAGCAGAGAATCCCATCAGGGTCAAAATCAAATAAAATAGAAAGGATTATACCTTTTGTAGATCTAAATGAAATGATGTGCTATGATTCAGAATTGTAAAAACATTAAGTTTCTCACTTTTAGATAATGTCTTCCTGTTCTTAAGATGCATTCTTCCACCCCCCCCCCCCCATATATACTAGGTAACTTTAATGAGCTGCAAAAAAAAAAAAAAATGCCACTAGTGTACCATTCCACAGTCATCTCTTAATAAATATTCTAACATAATACCAACACAATGTACGATATTGGTGCAAGATTTGACTCTACTATTTTATTTAATCTATAGAAAATAAATGTTTGTGTTCACATGAACTGTTATATAGAGTTGTATTATTTAAGCAAAATTGAAAGATCTTGTTACAGTAGCGATATCTTGATACTGTTTGATATAGGAGGATAACAGGCCCTTAAAATGACAGTCACTTCTGGGAAATTTTCAGTCAATTAAAGTTTATTTCATTTTAGAGTAGTTTTATTTTAAGTTTATTTACCTGTTTTTGTTTTTTTAATTTCAGAAATGATGTCCAAGTACAGAAGATTCTGTAAAGTGTTTCATGGAGGGGAGAAGGCTATTGTTCTCCTGTCTTCTTCGTCCTTGCTGGAATCAATCTTTTCTATGAGACACCCAGAAAGTCCTTTACTCAATGATAGAAATTACGCAAGCAAAGTGAGTCATAAAAAAATGGGTAGAACTTTAATTTGTTACTTTAAAAATATATTCTTATTTTAATATTCATGTTACATTACTATATTCATCAGTGGTTATAGGCAAATCTAAAAGAATGGAGCAGATGTTACTCTGATACAAGAGTATCACAACTGCTGATTTCAGAATATCTAGAGAATTTTCTCCAAAATTCTCTGTGGACATATGTCTTTTCTCCTGAAAAATACTGAGTGCATTGTACTTTCTCAGAAAACAGATGTAATTGACAGTAAGTTTGAAAGACTATAGCATATACCAATGTAGGAGACTTCTTTTCTTAGACTACTTTTCTGACTCTCTAGGCATAATTGTTTGATCCTTGGCTTATTGAGAGATAAGAGAGGGATCAAGCATGTCCCTCACAGAGGGGCCTCTTGAACCTGGGTAGCAAATTGGGGACGTAACCATCTAGGGAACTGCAGGACTGTCTTCTTCTTCATATACAGAGTCACATGTGGTTTGACTCAGAGTTCAATGTGGAAGAGATTTTGTTTTTAAGATGACCCGTTCCATCCCTGTCCAAACCAGGTGCCAACAACACATTAAGGGCTGGCTAGCCATGCCAGTGAAAACCGTCCAGAACACTTTCTGATCCTCATGGATAGCTGATCATTTCTTCCCTGTTGCCAGGTACATAAGTGTATTTGCATCCATCTCTTCTATTTTAGACTTTGGTTTCTTCTGCTTCCAATTCTTGACTTTATTCTTAAACTTTAGTTAAGCCACAGTTCCACACCACTTTGCCCTCCAGGTTAGTCTACCTTGACTGGGAGCTCCTACTTTGGTTGGGCCTTTGAGTCTCATTAGGGAATGAGACCCATCTGTCTCTGCCTCAGAGAGGGTCCCCACCAAAGAAATGCTGGTCACAAAGTGATACCAATTAAATTTTGATCTTTTCTAGTGATTTCCCAGACCTGGTGGTATTTGCCAGTTCCATGTTGTATTAGTTCTATTGTTGTGAATTACATTAAGACTCTATTTTCAGTCAGCAATTGGCATAGACAGACAGGAAAAAAAAAAAGAAAGGTTAAAATCAATACCAAAAGCAACAGGGAGAAAGAGATGATATAAGTAACACAGGTTGCCAAGATTAGAGGAAAAGTGGAACCTAAGTCTTTGTTTTCTCATAAGCACAACTGGGTGGAGCTAATATTTATGGGACACTTTCCATGGGACAGATACTGAGCCAGGTGCTTATCTGTGGTGTCTTGTTTAATACTTCCGGCAACACTGGGGAATTTGAATATTTTTACTTCAAAAGAAAGGGAAGTTCAGAGAGATTAAGTAATTTACCCAAGGTCACACAGCAAATAAATGCCAAACCCAAACCGGGGAATAGAGAATTCATCTTTGTTGAACAAAACTACCCCCCATTCCTGTTATCTCATTGATAATTTTGGACTGTGGGAAGAAGATAACAATAGAACACTCTCCTCCTCATAGACATTCATTGTGGCTCAAATGCTTTGCCTATCTTTTCAGAGGGTGATTAAATCTACTTGGAAATTTTTTTCATTTGGGCCATGTTTCCTTTTATGTAGGGGCAAAAAATTTCTGCTCTGTAATATTTATTAAATGCTCCCATCTGCATAACAGATTGCTACCAAAGGGAACAATAAATGGCAACTGAAAATGACAAAGGCCTTGCCCTCTGGAACTTTACAATCAATAACAGATGGGACAGAGATATGAAAAAGGGGATATAGCCCCTAAATAAGTACTCAGCAAGCTGAGAAATGAAAGGCAGCCAGAATCAAACTATCCACCAAAGCATCAGTCCCAATTGAATACAGAAGGTCTCCCTGTGGGACTAACTAGCTGAGCTCCTGTCACTGTGAAGGAGGCAGGGAGGAGAAAGGGTGTGATCACTCTAACCTGGACAATGAAAATCTCCAAAGATTTTAGGTTTGCCCTGTCTCCTAGTTACTCAGCCACTATCACAAGTTATCTTAAATCAGTTTGAAGCAAGGCTTTTCATCAGCTGTCATATTAGTGAATCCTTAAGGTTCTCTGAGTATTTCTTTTGCTATTACGTCACTCTTTGTGGTGTCACTCTTTGTGTGTGTGTGTGTGTGTATTTCATGGGGGGGAATTGGCAATGGGAGCTAGGCCTTCAGTCATATAGACCATCGTGATACAAAGAGCAGTAGAAAAGTGACTCAGACATCTCTTTCAAAATGACTGTCATTTTTATAACATTTCAAAGTAAAATGAAATTAGAAGTGGAGGAATGGTAAAATGCTTTCCACAGTCCTTAAAAATAAGGCATTTCTTCATATTTCAAAGCCTGGGCTGGCAGTAAGCTAGTGTAAATTGCTGACTTGGCTTCTTTCTGTTCAGTTTATTAAATAATAGCATTCTGCATAAGGACAAAAAGTTGGATAATATGTAAGGCTATGCATGAAGTGGATAAAATATATTTAGACTGTGTCTGAAGGCCAAGAAAGTTAAGAGGGAGAAGGGGAACTTGCTGGAGAGCTTTCTATTGTAAATGCATTAAAATCTGAGTTGATGGTAAAATTACTCTAGCAATGACATCACATAATGACCGTAAAATTTGAAAATGCGAATGGTTATTTTCAGAAAATTCTAATGTTTTTCTTGCACACAGGCCGAAAGATTAGTATTGCATACACATTTATGGTATTCTTACATAGTTGCTTACACTAATGGAAATTTCAGTTCCAAGTGGACCTAGGAATTTAAAATATTATTTTCTGTCTTCTCAGTAGACTTTCTCTTTTAGAGATGCATTATTCATTTTTAGTTTATTTCTCAGAGAGAAAAGTATTAAAAAGAAACTGTACCTGTCCAGTTTCAATGTCAAATTCTGCTAAGAAAATCAAGCCAGAGCCCAGCTGGTCTAAAAATCTATCATGCTTTTCTTTCTTTCTCTCTCTTTTTTTTTCTTGGTGGATGTCATCCTGGGCATTGTAAATCCTGTATGTGTACCATATAATTATATTGTCCATGGATTTATGCAACTCTATTGCATATTTCATTACTTTTTCTTGGTCTACTTATTAAAACTACATTTTACATGTCTAATAATGCAATTCGAATTGTATCAAATATGAAACACTGACGTGCAGGCATAAGGAAATGATGCCTGAGCAATTTAACCCGATTCACTGAAGGACAGGAGAATTACCTTTATTGTAATGAGCTAAGGAGGGTGGTTCGGGCTGCTTTTTCACATTTGTGATTCTGCTATCCACCTTTCTCTTGAAATCTAAAGCCCTTGTCAGCTCGTATGGAAAACTTGGATGCGTTTCATCCTATCGTGCTCTCATCCAAGGGAAGGCGGTGGTGAAGGCAAGAAGGGAGCTGCTTGTTGGTTTACAGGAAATCCGAACACCCATGGGACGCTTTCAGAATCCAAATAGAGTTCAAAACATAAACATTCCACGTAATTTGTTGTTTCCATACATCATTTGCCTCTTAAAAAAAAAAAAAAGAAGACTGAAAAAAAATTTTAATGTGTGACTACAGTGACAGAGAGTGGGTGCCAACAGCTCTCTGGATGGCTTTTTATCTCATTCCCTCAGTGAAAACAGTTAACTAGGCACTGGTGAGAGATTCTGTAACTGCACAACACAAAGCTGGCGCCAACGCCAAGTGTGGCATGCCAGATGTGTGAATACATTCTGGAGCGCAGCATCAGCAGCTCCAACAGCTCGCCATAGCCATTAATCTAGAGACCTCTGGGAGTTCCGGGTAACGCTGTAAAACCCGTCCCTGCCAAGGCCGCATCAGATAAAGCCATCAATGCATTGTAAAAAAGACACAAAACCTATTTCATGGCTGCACTGATCAAGCAATTACAATCATTGACTACATTAAGCAAAGAAACAGCAGGGTGCCCTATAAAATTGACTGCCAACTTGAATAATCAATAGACTCCATGTAGAGTAAATTAAATAACTGAAAAACTATTTGGAAAAGCTGAAGTTAAAAAGCCAATCAGTAATCCCTCATCCATGGCAAAACAATCCTGCTTCCAAAAGATCCTTTGGTGAGCTTTGATTTTTATCCCTGGGAAATCCTGGGAATGGAGGGGGGAGATGCTTCAGGCACTTTCATCCTTTTTCTTTCAGAACTGGACATTTAATTTGAATGTTATTTATAATCAATCCAGTTCTCTTCTTGTCATCTGTAGCTGAGTGCACACCTAAGGTGGGAAGATTTTTGATTGAAAGTCAACAATCTGACAAGAGGCATTAAGGTTTGATATGGTTCAGGGTTTATCCTGGGACTTAGAATAACAAGAAGGTTCTTTCCTGACATATTTTGAATAATTTGAAATTTGGGGTTTTTAATGATTAGATTTTGTTTAAAATAGACCCTAAGTACAGGGTCAGAGTTATTGAAAAATTCTTTTGAGATTTTTGCTAATGGACCTGATCACCACACATTTTTAGAAGATCAAATAATCATGACCAAATTTCACATTTCTCACCTAACACCTTTTTTTAATCTTTTTTGTTTCACAGGAAAGTGACAAATCATGCTGAGAAAAATAAGCTGGAATTTATATTGTATGTTATTGTTGTCATGAAAAAATTGCATTGATCTGCAAGAAATTATTAATTCGTTTACAGACATATTTGTCTATTCTGTTACAAGTTAAAACACCACTGATGAATGGTTTTCTATTGTATTACTAAAAAATTCAGGAGAAAAAATGGGAATTGGAAAAATATTTTCCTTAGAAACAAACAAAAATCTTGTCATTTTTGGTGGATTCTCTCCATGATTAAAATATAGCGATAATGATTCCACATCTTAGAAGTCAAGCTCATTGGTAGCAATATATCTGGATGTGAAAATGAATGCCTTGGGGAAATTATCAGTATGTTTAAGTGCTTAATAAGATATTTTTCCATCAAAAAATTGAAAGTCACTATTCCAGAGAAAATACAATTTTCTTTGTAGTCAGAACTATTTCTGAAAACAATATGTGGTATTAACAATATGAACACACCTACGGCACTAATGGATACATCAGCGGGCAGGCGTTATGGCTGTTCCACTGAATGTAAGATCATCCTGATATTATGAATAATTTGCATATTAACAAAAATAATATTGAGGTGTATTTTATGTGGAGTTTGAATTAACTCTTAATGGTGTGCAAGTTTTTTGGGGCCAGGGTAGTGACTAAATTTCTGGATGAATTTGAAAATAATTGTCACCAGCAAGGCTTTGTGAACATAGGTATCCAGAAAATATCTTAATGGTATTATTTTTAACACATTGACGTGTTTTTTAGAGCCTCCTACCGTGGAACACAATAAATTAGTTGTCAATAAACAGCTTGTTTTAACAACACTCTGCTTCCTTTCCTATTAAATCTAATAGGGACAAAATCCTCTGAAATGGTGTATTTAATGAGCAAACTTTATTTTTAAAAAAGCCACACAAGGAAAAGGAGAACTATGATGAACTAAAAATGATTATGTGTCACAATAAAATTCTTCAACTTGTCTGCTGATGAGATGATAATGTTGCCCATAAAAGCAGAGGAGTGAGCATACTGCTGAGCTCTTGATAAAATGTCTTATTGAAACCTATTGTATTTACTTCTTATTAGATTCTGAACTCAAATAGATCTTGATTGTTGAGAGCTTGGGTATTTAAAAGCTTTAAGATCATCAATTACACTACTCATAATTTCCACATCTGCCTTTCCGGCTGCAATTCAGAGAGAGAAAGACTATTATAACAGCCTTCCTGCAACTTGATTACTGGGAGCCTCTGTTACAATGTGCACTTGAAATGCTGTTAAGATGTGAACTTAACTGCAATTTTCAGTTTTATGGAACAACTCCTACATGGATAGCTTTTGGTAATAATTGAAATAAAATGGCAAGAGACCTGCCAAATGAGCAGGGAGAAACAGAAGACCACCTGAAACCCCGCACGCTGCAGGACTGCAAGGAAAGCTGGCCTTTTGGAGTGGCCCCATTTTACCTTCCTGCTCAAAATTAGCTTTGTGGGAGCTAATATGCATTTTGATTTAAACAAAATAATAATTAAAATGGCCATTATGTAATTGAACAGCAGTTTGGTTATGTTTATGCTGGGAAGAAGCGGGCTGTGGGGAGTAAGAACCTAGAGAATTCTTGCTGTCAAAATGTTGCCAAAGCAGCACAGTCTCACTCAGAAATATCTTGTTCTTGCTTAATTCTGGATGGGGAAGACATCGTGGAGCTAGTTTTCACAATCTCCTGAACATTTTCTGCATATTTGAGGTTCAGTTACCCTGATGAGAATACTTTGAATTAACTGGTTATCGTTCAATCAACCTTTTGAAAACAGCATCATATGCATAAAAATGCTTACCTGGTCTCAAACCTTACCATTTCCAAGGAATCAAAAGTGGGATTCTGGGTCTAATATGATCAAAATTCTGTATTTGGTTTGGTTGTAAAGATAAAAAAAATTTTTTTGAGGTAACATGGGTTTACAACACTATATATGATTTAGATATATAAGATCATACCCTTCAGGTGTATTTAAGACACACACAGATAAACACACACAGGTATATGGAGGCACTTTCTCAGAAGCAAAACAAAACAAAACAAAAATGCTTATCTGAAACGTGCATTGTATTGCAAATCTTGGGAAAAGGGAGGGGGAAAAGTTTGAGAAGATATTTCTCTAGAAATGACTCCTCTTGGGGAACATCATAGTCTCTGAAAGTTCACCTTTTCAGTAGTGTTTTTCAATGCATTTTTTCTGTCTCTCTCTAAGATGGAAAAATCAGCCTTAACATCAAAATTGGAGCAAATGTAAAATCTCATCACCTAGTATTTAAACACAAAGGAATGATGCATTGGTTCTTGTCAATTCATACAAAATCTAGAGCAATTATTGTTCTTTGGCTAAAGGATTTGATCAGCATTTATTGTGTGTGTGTGTGGCATAAATCAACTAATCAAACACAGATATTGGGCCAAAATAGTTAGAGATTTTTTTCATTCAACTCATTTACTGTCAAAAACAAGGGAAAAATTTCCATCCTGCATGATCTCTATTTCCTCCTCCCTCCAAGGAAAACATAATAGGAGAAAATAATTGATGTGCCTTCACCTAGAACAACAGATTACTGGTCCCGTGACAGTATTTACATGCTGAGGAATATATAGAACACGTGTTAGAACTGATCAGGGGAAAATGCAAAGTGTTCTCAAAACTTCATAAAAATAAACTTGAAATGTATTTTTGTACACACAGATTATTCAGAATGATCACAAACAAGAGTAGAATCGCTCTGGCAGGAACTGCTTAAGAAAAGTTTTTAGTCCCAGAAAAGGAATAGACTCCTGACTAAGAAGAATGTAAATACGAGTGTTGATGTCTAGCAATGAATTTATTTAAAAAAAATACCATAGCAGTATCATTGTGATGCTAAATTAAAAGGATCTAGTTTACATGGATTCATGAACAACACCAGTTTGCAGCACTGGGGGAAAATGCACCTACAGGTTTTCTTCATTCTTTCATACAATCGGGGTTACCCAGCTCAGTGACTAACGAACCCGACCCACTAAAAAGTAGGACAGTTGATCCTGTTTTAACCACGCTTAGGTCTTCTCTCACTCTCTTTTTGTGAGCCCTTTTTTGCCTTAAGATGGTTGGAAGGAGCATAGTGCTCTGACGTGCTTGGAACTCTGTGTAGTGCTCAGAGTTTGCCTCTTTTTTATGGGAGCTGGCAGTCACACATGAAGAAACAGGGCAACGCCTGGAGCAGCAAAGCACTTTCAGCATGAGGCGAGCTCTCTGGCGCACGGCTGTGTGCGAGACAGGGATGCGTGTGAAAAAGTAAAAAGCAGCGCTGAACAGAAGGCGGAAGGATGTGTGTCTGACCAGAGACCAGACCAGGTGTAGGCTCACATCCTCCCTTAATGTTTAACACCCTGTCTAGATTTTTCTGTCCTGCCTGTCACTTCTTTATTACTGACCCAAATGTAGTATTTAATAATCAACCCAGGAACTGTGCTGAATGAGCATTAATTAACCATTTTCACCTAAAGTCTGTGGCTGGACTTAGGAATATGAAAATTAGTGAAAGAGAAAAGGAAAAATACACAATCCTTTGCTGATGCCATCCGTTTTATTATTAAGCAGCTACTGTCCAAACTTGTATGTGCCAGCTTAATTCTACTCCTAGTGTCTGTGGCACGCATTGGGTGAGCAGCCTCAAGATTGCCAGTTTGCAGTTGGGAATGAAAGAAGTTTTAAAGGAAA
The DNA here is from genome assembly GCA_004024945.1 of Uropsilus gracilis. NCBI lineage: Eukaryota > Metazoa > Chordata > Mammalia > Eulipotyphla > Talpidae > Uropsilus > Uropsilus gracilis. The sequence continues at coordinate 41,624 of PVHY01008412.1, read as the reverse complement.
TGTGTTCAAGCACCTCTCTGTTTCTTGATTTCTGGGTATTTAAATCATTTTAGCTGACAGGCTGGCTTTTTTCTTACCCCCCATACTCCCTTTAAAAGTAGAGAATCTGCTACTTTCTTAGGCTGGTTGATATAAGAACACTGAATCTTAGAAAATTGCTCTTTCTAGCTGAACAAGACCCTTTGATCATAAACAAGCAGGTCCACTTTCTCTTCTATGCCTACCTTTTTTTTTTAATTTATAAATGAACTTATTTTATTTTCTTTTTTATTGATTGCACACACATATATTTGTGTACACACACGCACACACGCACACACACACACACACACACACACACATATATATATACACACATATATATATGTCACATTATGGTCTACCTGAGGTTCTCCCATCACCTTATCACCCATGAGTGGTATCAGTCTTTTGTGCTCCCCCTTTTTCTCCCCTGTTTTCTTCCTCCTCCCCCTTTCTCCATTTCTGGACACATCTACAGTTGGCAAAAAAAAATGAAGGAAAGCATAAACAGCTTTGCCCACCTTTTAAGAATCAATAGGAATAATCAAATCACATTCCAAATGACCTTTTCCTAATTTATTCACCAAGTGGTCTTGCTGCTTGGTTTTTGGGCCACTCACTGTTTTGTTTACCCCTTTTCCTCTAAGTACGCTTCTGTTTCTCCATATTTTCACATGCATCACTCACTTTTACTTGCTTTTTTCTTTTTCTTTTTTGGAATAAAAGGGTAATTTCCCTTGCACTCAGTTAGATTTCTACAAATATTTTTATTCAATCTGTTGCAAGCATAAGCGGTGTACATGGTTGGCCCCATGACCTTCAGGATCAAAATCATGGCATTTTTTAAGAAAAATTACAGAAAGTGAGAAAATGTGAGTTTTCACAGCAATTTTCAAAAGGTAATATATGTTAATTTAGTAGCAAGAGTCTGAGGAAACTGCTTTGAAATGTTTTTCTGTCACTTATTAGTTAGACTTTAATCCTTTTATCTCCTTTTGGGTAAAATGACAATATATCTATTTTGTAAGATTGCTTTAAGGATTAGAAATTACATGAGTCAAGAGTCAAAAACAGAGAGTGGCATATTATAGGTGATCGATAATAAGAGCTTCTTTTATTGCTCAGGAAGCGAAAGAATTGCTCCTAGAAAATGTTGAATAATGATGCAAAAATGGGAGAAACCAATAGAGGTACTGTCATGAAGGACTACTCACACCAATCACACATGAAATGTGGCTCCTGCCCACTAACAACGAATTTAAGCCCACCATAAATCATCTCACAGAGAGCGCTCAACGGGCTTGACACAGCATCAGCAGTTTCTGACTTACAAACCTGCTCTGCATTTAGTGTCAACAATACAAAGGTAAAAAGATCATAATTGACTTTCTGTCCCCAGAATACCCCAGAATACCCCCAGTCCTTTACCAAAGTAAATTTTGCATCGGTTTTTCTCATCCGCTTATTCACACTTGCAGCAACCATGCTTTTAGTACTGGCATTTATTTTGTTGCTTCCCCCTTCTTTCTTATTTCTGGGAGAAGAAGGAATACATTGTGAATAAAATACTTCAATACAAAACATATAGAATACTTGTTTTTCTTTATAAAATGCAACTGAGAAATAATTATATGGATATTCTCCTGCAAAAATACTTCCTACCCTATCAATATTCTTATTAAGAGCAATAATAAAGCAGCATGTCATGAGACTATGCTGTCACAGATTCTTACTCTTGTGTATTTTTATCTTTTCTACCCTGGATTCTTTACACATGACATGCTGAGTGCAACATTATTTCTGCTCTGCTAAAAGACAGTGTCAAATAAAATTAGTCCTCTTGACTCTGTGCCATAACAATGTCTATAGAAGTGTATTATAGTCTTTATTTAATATATTAACTACATTTGTACATATGTGTCTTTATAAATCATAATGAAAGCCTTAATGAATTTTGCAATCCAGTAGCATATTCACTGAAGATAAAAAAGGCCTTGTTCTGAATGATGTCTCCCTGAAATGGAAGGGAGATGAGGACAGATAGTCTTGTTCAGAAGGGATTTTACTTGAAGAAAATGGAAGGTTTGTCACTGGGAAAAACAGTTGTTTCCTATACATATGTTAGGGCTTGTTGAGAAAAAGCATTTGATTTGTAGCCATAATTTGTGTGTGTGATGTTCTGTGTGTTCGCATATGTTAATGATAAGGCAAAGATACTGCAGGACATGGGGGGAAAAAGAACCACCTGGCTCAAGATGAAGTTTGCAAGGGTGCTTCCTCATAGGCCAATGGGTTATCATATCAAGAGTTAGGTCTATAATGCATGTCAAACATGGAAGCTGGTCCTGACCCTGTTTTCCTCAGACAGCTGGCACTGTGAACACTCGGAAGTCTCCCCTCCCCTAACAAAAGAGCTCTACTCCTCAGTCAGTATATGTGCAAATAACAATCAAGAATTGAAACAGTGGACAAGTGAAAAAACACCAACCCAGCAAAGTTATCCCTTATGGACTCAGGCAAGAAGCAGTTAATGTCCAACTGATAAACAAGTTCATCCCACATTTCCATCCTCAGCTGTCCTGCTTACCTCCAGGATCTAAAGATGTTATTTTTAGCCCTTCCCTTCCATTCCTGCACCCTGCCCCCCCAAGATTGAGATCATCCAGGATAAACAAGTCAACTTCTCATACAACTGATACTTTTCTTTCTTGGAAAGTAAAGACTCTACTTGTTCAGTTAGACCTTTAGGGGTGGTAAAATCTTGCTTCCTGGCTCCCTAAGAATGCCTTATGGTTACTCATCAACTCAACTGATATAAAAGTTCAGCAACAAGCCCAAACTGTAAGCCTCAGGGCAAAACCCAAAAATAGGTTCTTTCTTTCCAGCCCATCCATCAAGCAAAAGTCACTTCTTAAAGAGACGCTGGAACACTTTTTGGAAAAAAATATTTGAGACAGCACTTAGCACACACCAAAAAGTGCTTGATTTCTGAAGAATCTCAGATGTTTTTAATTTACAGTGGTGGCATATATTGACATTCTGAGACATCTCTTTACATTTCAGGGGGATTATTGGAAAAGAGTACAATTTGTTTAAGAATGGAAACCTTATATTTTCCATTAGTTAACTTTTGACCAAATTACTTAATTTTTAACAACTTCCATTTTCTTTCTATAGGCTAGGCATTATAGAGTAATGGAGAGAATGCAAGTATCCACTAAGATTTTTATGAAGGAGCACCTAGCATTGTGCTTGTCATATAGACACAATTTGATAAATATCTCCTTTCCACTGCTCATTCTATAGTTCCTCGTTTTATACTTGTTTAATATTAATGTGCTGCCAAGGAAACAGTTGTATAGTTCTTGGAACATCTGGTTAAGTGTGGCAACTTAAGTGCAAGTATTTGTATTTCTGCTGCCCTTGAAATATTCCTTAAGGAATCAAAAGTATACTTTTATAAATACGAAGAGAACAGGACAAGAGTCGACAGGGGAAGAGAGATACTGACTCATGTATAAGGTGGTGGAAGGGTGAGAGGCAATTTTGATTTAGAAGACCAAGGAAAGCTGAATGCCATGTGCCATCAGAATGGGGTGCCAATGAAAGAAAATTATTTTAAGTAAAAAGATATCTATCAGAAAGATACAGAATTAAGATGTTAGCTGTCTTCCCTAAAAGATGAGATTGATAGGTATAACTTAAAACAGAAAAGCTAATTGAAACTCAGAACTTATATATAAGAAGTTAGAGCCTCAGATTCTGGCAATCACCGTCTTCCTTTACCCTGCTATGAAATCAGAGGTTTATTATCAGTAGAAACTAAGCCACAGACTCACCTGTCTCTGGACACCAGGGACAATGTGGTGTGGAGTGGGGCTGTAGAGGGAAATAGAGACAGGAGGAGAAAGCGAACATACTGCAAACTTCAAGCCTTCTCTCTTCTGTTTAGCTGAAACAGGGTAAAAGAGCCGGAGGCGGGTAGCACCCCTTATCATAGCTAGGGTTCCAACATGGGAGATTTGAGAATTATCTCTTAAGATGCAGTTAGAAAAAAAAAGAATTTGAGATTCCAGCACTACATAGAGGCATTATCCTCATCCAATCACTGCCATCCAAATGGCCAGGACTCCTGCTTCACCACCCTACATGAAGTGTCCCAGGTGACAGATGCTGCTCCGTCAACAATCTTTCACTCAGTTTTCCTGGTGACTTGCTATTAAATACATGGGTTGCTAAAGATTATCAAATGTTCATGGAATACTTCTAAAAGGAAAGACCAAGCTTATATAAACAGATTTGAAATGTGTAGGAAGCGGAGGCAATGCTGGGAGCAGAACACTTTCAAAATATCTGTAATTATTTCCTTAAAGAAATTTTTGTTTGCCTGTTCAGTAACTCAGAGTATAGCATTGAAGAATCAAAAAACAAATAAACAAAATTGAAACACACACTACGAGCTTGAGGGCAAGCAGGATGAACAGAGTAGAACACTTAAAGCAGGGGAGGAAACACAAAGTTCCACAAAGAAGAAATCAGAAACTAAAAAGGTGTAAGTTAAAGTGAACATTTGAACAGGGAAGGAAATCATCCTGGATGCAGATTAAGATGACAAAGCATTGATGAGTTATACAAAAAGATAGCAAATAAGTATATTGTTAAAAGATAACAGGATAACATTTCTGAGATTGAAGGACATAGATGTTCAGATGGAAATGATCCATGAAATGCTTAGCACATTTTATGAAAATCTGAATGTAAATTGTTGTGGGTTAAGAAATAAAGAACAGAAAGAAAAGATCAGCAGGATATAGGAAAGGTTTAGAATCTGGGCAATTCCAGGATTCCACACCAATATTAAGAACTGGAATGGAAGGGCTCTCACATTCTGAGCAAAAAGAATTTTAGACTTAAAAAACTTTCAAGCTCATTTCTGCACTGGTGAGGGTAGAAAGAAAAAAAAATGTATTTTTGCATAATTTTGTGCAAAAAAAATGTGGTTTTTCTTATCTCAAAAAATAATAACAAGGCCTATATCCTCTTTCTCAAAGATGTTCACAAGAGGAGGAAATGGATTTAAGGAAATTGCAGATCAACTGGAGTGAGAGGCAAAGGGAAACTCAGGATACTGATCACAAAGAGTCCAGAATGACCTAGGACTGCTTTTTCAGAGTGGCAGTTGACATGGAAGACTCCAGGAGAAACCTGTCCAATGAAGGATACAGAATCTGAAAGATAGGGTATTCCACAGGAAGCAGAACGATTTGTATTTGTTGGCCAAAAATAACTGAAATAAACAATCTTTATAACTTCAAGAAAGCAAATGTTATATGGAAAAGGAACTATGTCCATATTTTTAGGTTGTTTACTTGTGAATAGTAATTTCATATTTATATTTAAGATATTGAAAATATTTATATTACTATTGTTAAGTAAATATACTGAGGGTGAGAGAGGATAAATATTCAGTTTCAGTCTTCAGGTGCACAGTTTAGAAGATACTTGGGGTATTTCTTGGGAGGTGTTAGTAGAACAGACCTTCTGGACTTATCTCTGCTGCCCACATCAAAGACCCCATGCCATATCTTTCGTACCTGATCTTTCCTTCTTTCCTGCCTCACTGACTGCTTTCTCATACCTGCTTCCAGGAGACACACTCATGATAAACTGATCATATCTGAGCCCTCCTCAATCCTAATTGCAGCAGAATCCAAATGAAGTGACAAAGTCTACTGACAGATTAAATAATAGAGATAATACTTCTAGCCTTGTGCTTCCACTGCTGGCTAATGGAGCCTCTGGCCACCAAGGGGAGGATAGAACTATGTTTTCTGGTTAACCACCATCTATTCCTCTCAATGTTGTATATTGCACTAATCAAGAACATTAGTCTCCTTAACATTAGGAGCAATGATTTCATTTTATGGTTTTCACCCTTTGGGTCAGCTTGATGGTCAAGTCCAGCAGTTCACATTGTTGCTTGTTTCTTCCTCCCAGTCCTCCAGCTCCTGTGGAGCATCTGAGCTCATGTTAGCATGGTCACCCTCTTTAAGTAATCACAGTATCCTCAGCTTCTGCATCTCCCATAAAGTACAATAGATCACAGGTGTGCTGGATTATTTGCTGAACTAATGCACGTATGAACAAGCCGATAGCCAGTAAACAAAATATCTTAGGTCACTAATTGAGAGTTTGTTTCTTCTCAGCAATTACATTTGCTGAGCTTGTACATTTGCAAAGACTTTTAAGGAATGAATTCAGATCTAACTAAGGGGTGGTAACTCAATAACTCAACTTGGGATACTCAAATGAAACATATACCATTATCTAGAGATATAGTAAGTAAATAAGAAAATGAAGGTTACAGATTTCATCACCTCAGGGAGACTGCTTGAGTCACCCAGGTAAACATACTTCTATTTATGCTTTCAAATGTATTTTCTCGTTTCCATACTTAATTAACTTGGTGAAATAGGCAGGACAGGTATTATTCTTCCCATTTTTACATGAGGCCACTGATAACTGGAGAAGAAAAGTCAGTTGTTCAAAGTAGCAAGACTGATGAGTTGAAAGACCAGGAAAAGGAGATGTCTTTGCCCTTTGGTCTGGGCTCACTAGGCCATGCTGTGTGTACACTTCCTCCAGCTGTGGTGCACAATGACCTGGCACTGCTGTCTCGACCACCTTGGGAATTTGGCCTTGTGTTTTGAAAAAGCCTGAAATCAATATCCCTTGCTTATGTCATCATTCACTTCTGTTCTTAAATAATAAGACATTTAAAAAGGCAAACTTTATCCAAATCGTATGACTTCTAATAGTAAATAGGCCTCTTCAATTTGCAGAATAACTGATTTAATAAACTGAAGAACTCACTTCCTTTCTCTGGGTCCTGCATTTTCATAGCATTCTAATCTTCCCACTCTTTCTCCAAAAAATCCATCAGCCCTCTCTCCTATGAGAGTAAAAGAGATGAACTCTCCTGATGAGTGATACTATATTACTGTAAAACACAAACACCTATATATCCATAATCATTACCAGCCAGAGTTTTTGAGAGTCACAATAAGAAAAACCAATAATTTGACAACACCAAGGAAGTGGAAAAATTATTTCAGTGCCCAAGACGGCAGGATAAAGCCTTAGACAAGAGAGTTCATGTGAGTGGATTTATTTCTAATCCTTCTGACTGTTTTATAGGTCACAGATTTAACACTCAACCCCATTCTGCTTTATTTTCTTCATTTTAACTCCCACACTATTTATTAAGGGAGATGTCAGGTATCTGCCTATTTCCTTCAAAGAGAAGAATATTTCAAAAAAGACTACTTGAATAGAAATATCCAAATAAAACAAATTCTCCTGTCTGGAATAGTCATGCTATTCATTAGCACTCATAATTGTACTTCCTACAAGGTAGGCTATAAAATACCAGTGTCAGATGAGGTTTTTAACAGAGACTACAGGAAAGCATATTAATTTTAGACGAGCAAGTTAGAGGTCATAGCTCTTTGCAGTGAGAAATGAGGTAGAGATAATATCAAGTTTTGATGAGTTTTTAGCAGCGCAGATCATGACCTGATGCAATGCAAAGTTGGTCTTCGAAATTCACTGTGGTCTGATTTTACTTGTCCTCAAGGAGAGTCATTAGCCTGAGCTCACACTATTGGAATTTGGTTTTAAGGATAGGGCAAAGTTTTCCTGCCATAATTGCTTCCATCTGCTACACTAACACATGTGTTCCTGCAATAAAAATTTCTGAAACTCTCCAAACTCCACATGCCCTCTTTTGACTGGGCTCTTGCTGTATTGATGTTTCACCTGCATGCCGTCTGGGTGGGAATCTGTCTAGCAGCTGGCTGCTGCTTCAAGGGTGGGGGGTCGCTGGGGGAAGCACAATGTTTGCTGTAGGACTCCAGTGGCAAATTGAATACAGACATTTGCCTTGAAAATCCAAAATTGTGGTCATGTGTGTTACATCACACACCCTGCTCATGTCTCATTTCATTCCATTGATTTCTTTTTTACTCCATTTTTACTTATTCATGTTAAAGCGGACAAGTAATGTACTGCCATATCCTTACTGCAAAAATCTTCTGTTGAATCAGAGAAACAGAAAGTCCTCCTTGCACAGATCCTCCTCTTCTTCCCCCTCCCAAAATAAAATACATTTTTAGGAGTTGGAATTTCTTTTCCTTAAAAAATTTGAAATTTCTTTTCCTTAAAACAAAACAAAACAACTTATTTGTGAACAGATATTCAAAGACCTCCCAAAAGTCTCCAAATGGTAGGAACCAAAGGAAAATAACTTCATAAAGTCACCCTAAATCACAAAATGAAAATTCTCTAAAAGAAGCAAAACTATTAATGTGTGCAGGGGGTAGGGTGGGAGAAGAGGTAGGGAAATTATTGAGTCAATTTGATGAGTCTAAAAAATTCAGTGAAGATACTTGTGTATGTGGATGTCAAATTATTTTGAAGTATGAGCTTATCACCAAGCGTGGTAGTGTAGCATGTATTCCTATAGTTGTGATCTAAGTGAGAAGCACTTGGCTGGTTTTGGGTTCTGAAGTTCCCTCATGTGGCTGCAGTGAGATGAACCTGGGTTGCATCCAGAAACATCCCTGGGAACTGAGAAGGCTGAGTTTTTGGCTTCCTTGATCAAGATGCTTCTGAGAGCGCCATCAAGAGATCAGCAATGTGGGTATCATCACTTAGTTTAGTCTCCAAAACCACAGTTATGAGTTGCAGGATCTTCTTTAAAAATTGTTTTCTCATATATATCATCTTTGCAAGTATATATATATATCATACATATGAATTTACTTTATATATATATGTATATATATATATTTGCTGAGACATCTATTTTTTTTAATATTTTTCTTGGTAAATGCATAGCCTGGGCTTTTAAATGTAACAATGCAGACTGTGGTTATGTTTGTTTGTTTGTCTTGCTCCTTTCGGAACCCATGGACACTGATATTCCTTGAAGACGGTGAAAAGTTCAAAGTCCCAGGGTTCATATTTTCAGAGTGATAGATTTCCCTGCCTCCTCTGATGGAATCCTTTGTCCAAAAAATACCATTCCCATGAAAATAGAATATCTTGATCCCCTACTAGACCAATAATAAACTAAAGGACTCACTTCCTACCTCTGGGTCCTGCATTTTCATACCATTCTAGTCCTCCTGCTCTTTCTCCAATAAATTATTCAGTCAGATCTTCTATGAGAGTAAGAGTTGAACTTTCCTGATAAGTGATACTATAATACTGCAAAACACACACACACACACACACACACACACACACACACACACCTATACATCCATAATTATTACCAGCCAAGAATCCAAGGAAGACACACAGAGAATGAGGCAGTGCTCCTGTCAAGATGCAGAGAGGACAAGACTGAAAGACCAAGAACCATATGCTGAGGCGGACTGAAGGTGCCTAATCCAGCTCTTGAACATCAATCCATGCCTTAGACACCACCACTCCTAAACCACAAAAGGCATATGACTGTCAAGTCCACACTAAAGGATATTAGAAGCTTTACCCACCATCTTTAACTTGTCAGGAATCCAAAAAAATTTGACATTAACTTCTTTCTTGTCAATCCCTTGTCCTTTATTACTTAGTTCATGAAAGTTAAGTAGTGCGTTTTAGCCACACCATCAATCACACCTTAGGTATCAAATTTTGAATTAAAAAAAGCGTATTTTTCAGTTCTTTCCCCCAGTACATAATATATATTTGATATAAATATGACATATATGAACTATATACATATGGTATATATAAAATAGTTGACTAAACTGTGAGGAAGCAAAAATGATAAAACTTATGTAAGCATCATCTCACTGAAGAACTAATCCCATTGTTATCACCTGCATATTCTTTTCTGAACCCATTTTTCTTTGACCTCAGGCTTAATCACCATTACTCTAAATCTTAATTAATTAATTAATCAATTAATATATTTTCTTACATTGTTGTGTACTCTGAATTTTAAATTCAACTTTTTTTTTCTTTTATTTTTAAAGTCTTTCCACACATACTTAAGCAATGTGAAATTTAGGTTGTTTAGTTTTACTGTTTTGGCTATATAAAACGTATATCCTTAGTATTACTGATGTCTTGATTTTATCCTCCTAAGTAATATTTCTAAGATTCACTGGTTTTCTGCAAGTTTACTCATTTTCATTTTTATATGATATTCCTTTTTCCGAATACATCACAATGTAATTATCTGTTTTACTATTGATGAATATTTCAAATTTTTCTAGGATTTTTGTTGCTATAAATGATATTATAGAAAAGTTTGATATTTTTATTATTTTAATTTATCAGGTTTCTAGGATAATGTATGAGTTTCTCTGGAACAATATTTTCCAAGCTATTGGTTACAAACACTGTTGGATCATGAAATGCATTCACTAAGTCTTAACTAGAAAATTTTAATTGAAATAATGGAATAAAACATCAAATAAATAATATATTATGTATATTATGAACATACTGTGTGGAAAACTGAAGATAATGACAAATTTCTTTCAAAGTGGTTATACAATTTCACATCCTGAATAAGCAGTAACTATTGTTTTACTTTGTCTGAGATCCTTGCTAGTGCTAGATATTGCTGAATATCTTGGTTTTTATCACAGTGGTATAAAATTTCATTGGGCTATCAATTTCATGTTCTTTATTACTATTAAGAGTTAGAATTTTTCATGTGCTTGTCATTTATGCATCTTCTGTAAAACTATCTATACATCTATATGTTTTGCCCATTTTCCATTAGGTCATCTATCTTTTTTTTTTTTTTACTGTGACTCAGCATTAGCAGGCCATTGGTAATTTGTTTATACAATATCTCCCCTACTTAATTTAAACTCATACAGACCTCCAAGAAAATATTGAGTAAAAACAGATTATAACTTTATTTAAAATTTTACAGAGATGATTTACTTAGCTTCAGCATTAGACAGACTATATTGAGATTACATTTTCTAATTTATTTGCTCCCCTCTACTTCTGGCCTCTAAGACCTTACATCAGGAGCTTTTTATTTCCCTTACAGAAGTTTCATTGGGAATAAACTCTTGACGTTTTCTGTTCCTAAACATGCTTTTGCTTACCTTCATCTTTAAAAAAAATCATTATGTTGAATACATTTTAAATTGAGAGCTATTTTCTCTATATACCAAAACAATATCATACCTTTTTCTTGATCTTCTAGTTTTGCTTTTAAGACCTGACTTATAGTGTTTCCTCTATAAGTAACTTATTTTGGGGGGGGGGGTTAAAGAATGTTCCTCAGTATTTTACATTCTGAAGTTTTACCTCGAGGAAAGGAATGTTCAGTTTTATTTTACTTATTGTATGTATTGGTTTCTCTGGTTTCATGTCTCTCACTATTCTAGAAAATTATCACTATAATCTCTGACTATTGTGTCTTTTTAAAAATTTCTCTCATTTTGACACATAATTGGTTTCTCTTTCTTTTCTTATCTCCTTTAAATTTACTTTCATTTTTCATCTCTTAACTCTATAATATAATATGAATCTTTATTAACTCTGTTTTATATATCCATGTGCTTGTTTCATTTGATTTATTTTTTATTTCTAATAGTTCAACTTGGTCCTTTTTCAAATAAACAAGGCTATTTTTGAGCATAGCTGAGAATTGTTTATTTGTAAGTTACATATTTATTTCTTTAAACACTATACACACAATTAGTCTTTACCTATTCTTTCTACTATCTGATGTGCTCAGACATTCAGTCTGCTCTTTGCTGCTTCTGCTGACATTCATTCATGGCTGCTTGTTTTCTCATGTTATTTTTCATTTTGTTTTTCAGACATGAAAGAACACAGCATATGACTTCAAGATTCTTCTATCTTGTAGGTAAGTTGAAACTTAACATCACATAACTTATCCTATAAAAATCTGAGGATCCAATTAGCAAATGTTTTCATCTCAAGGGAATTTGAGTTTTCTAATGATTGTGCCCTAAGGGCTGTTGTCAACCCAGGACAATCTTGATCCTTTTCTCCTTCTCAGGTTCACCTCTTCTTCCTTGTGAAGCCCAGAGTAATTTTTGATTCCAGTTGGGATTTGAATTTTTCCCTCAGAGCATACCACTTTTACATTACTATTCATTGCTTCCCTCCAGTGTTGTTTTCAGCTCATTTTGTCTTTAAAATGCCTGCTGTAACTTTTTCTGGGAAGTATTTTAGAGGTGGAGTGTGTCATATAAAAGAAGCATAGTTTGAATTTTCTTCCTGTCTTTCACCATTGCTATTTTCCTTCTTGGTACATTTAATATAAATGTAATGATGAACCATATTTCTCTTTACCTTTCATTTTACACACCATAATGATAACTCAGAGTTGAATCTTCTTATTTATTTCACTAAGCATGAGTTAGTAAAGCTGTTATAAGTCATTTAAAATGCGAATCTCAGATTTAGATTTGTGTTCCAAACTTATAGATCAGCTCTGTTTTTTACATCAACTATGACTCCCTTTTAAAAGATGTGGCTTCTTAGGACAGCTCTAAAGTCTTCTTGGAAATCATATTATTCTTAAAACAGATTTCATCAAGTTAAGTTTAAGTGAATCAGAACATACGGATTACACATTCATTAAAACACACACATGGGTTGCAAAATGACAGAAAAATGTGCTTGGCAAAAACCATTTGGTTACTTTCCAAAACCAAACATTAAAAAATAGTATATAATCATTTTTATACTAGAGCATGGCCAGAATTTTCAATACTTATGAATTATATTCTTTGATATATTTATTTTTTATAACAGAATAACTTTTATTAAGTTAAAATATTTATTTTCTAAGTATCACTAGTGAAATACTGTATATCATATCTATCTGCATTGACACATCCAATAAAGTAAAAAAATTCAAAATGAGCAGGGTAACAAAGGACTTTAAGACCTGGTGTCACCTTTTCTTTTGTACAGAAAAAACAATCCCCCATATATGCAAACAGCTTAGCAATGATCAGATTCCAGATTTAACTACTTTTTTTTTAAATCTACAATTAATGACCAAGAAAACCAGGAAGCATTTTTAAAAGACCTTTGATTATCACTTTAACTTTAGAGAAGTAATCTTTGTCTTCTGTGTTCTTGGATTCAAGCCATTATTTTCACATAAATGTGAATCAACAATACCAGTTGCAAATGAGGCTATTAGACCATGTGAGATTAGTTTGATTGAGAAAATTAGGTCTACTTACCGAGTGCTTAATGTGGCTGTGCTAACACTTGTTCAGCTTCCCCAGGGTATTCATTTCGTTTGACTCTAATGTTGTGATCAAGATTGTTCTAACCTAGTGTATTGATGGAGAATTGTTAGTCCACAGGGGTAGATGTTGTAGTCCTCCATTCTATGCAATGAACACCTGCACATTATTCTTTTCTTCCTAAATCAGTGATATTTCTCTAGAGTTTGAGACTCAGAGGGTATCTTCTATTCTAGAAAATTGGGACTTGTGAAAGTAATTTCTTCCTAAACTCTTTAAACACCATCAGAGGATACCTTTCCTAACATTAAATAGCAGTTCTTGATTGAATACTTATTGTGTACCACTAAGGGCTTTATATACACAGTATATACCCATAACAATCCTTAAGGTAGATACTATTATCTTTATTAGATAAAACAAGTAAACTGAAGTTTATATAGGTTAGTTAGAATGAAGATTCAGTCCTGCCTTTCTTCTTAATGAGCCAGTCTGCTTGTGTAAGTTTTCCCCCTAACTCTCCATCTTCTGATCTCTAAAACTAAGATACCTGGTCACTTGATGGAAATATAGCAATTCTTATGTCTCTTGAAAGCAATTTTCCAGAGACACCTCCTTGATTGTGATATTTCTTAGCTCATGTAAAGTAAAGTTCACAGAGAGCAACTTGATCTGTCTCCCTGCCAACTACCTACCCCCACCCCATGCACAAAACACCCTTCCTCTAATTGAACATTGCAGTGACTTGTACCTTTGGAAGACAACTTTCAGGGATCATTTTTATAGTTCATTTGTACCTTTGGGTTCACACTCTAATTTGCCTCCCAGTATCAGATATAGTCTTTCCAGTTTCCTCCATATTTAGTGGTGCATGCTGAAAAGTAGACCAAAGTTTGGATGCCTTCCTGAGATAAACCTTTTTCTCTCTTCTTTCCAAAGGAAGTAAATACTAAAGCTTCCAGATCTCAGTTTTCTTTCTCATGCTACCTCATTTCCCCTGTGAACCAAGGGGTTAGTACATTGCATATAATATGATTTCTTTTCTGATTGTCTCCGTGATCATGAGAACAATTCAGAATAGAAATTTGAAAAGGCTTTTTTTTAAATTATTTTTTTTTCTAGAGAATATAGTAAATGTAAAATTATTCCTTCCAAGAAGTAGCTACGAGTCCTCAATTACATTTTTGCTACTATCAGTAGACAGTAATATTTGCATGTTTTAGCAAAAACTACAAAGCTTATACGTAATTTTTATCTCGTGGGATGACTGTAACTGTCCTTGGTCCTTAAAATCTTAGCAGATGAAAGACACTAATTCAGCTCACACTGCACGTCAGATAGTTTTCATTTCCTTGAAGGTGGAGGCTTTTTACTACACTAATTTTGGAGATTTGCACATTTTAGACATTATAAAATGGAACTTGAATCAGAAATTTGTCTTTTTGTTGCATTTCAAGCTATAAGTATAGACATACAAGCATGAAACCACTGAATTAAGTAGTTTGAAAAAAATGTGTTTGTGGTTTCCATCACACAGCTGGATACCAGACATACATTCAGAACATTACAAGTGTTTTTCTGTATTCATTGATAGTAGCATCATATCCTGTATGTAGATGATCATTTTTCAAAGTTATTGCAATAGTGTTTATGGAAGTTTGTTTTAGCGTTGGGTCTAATGAAGAAAAAAACAGGATAAAATGCTTTCACTGTCACTTTAAATTCTTACTCATAAGAATTTGAGAACTGTGATCTTATAGTAATAAATAGCAAGATTTAGAAAGTTTATATCCACTTGCTTGCCTACTGCATTTGAGGTCCTAGTAGATTTTCTTTACCAGAAAGTTCTATGTGAAAAGCATCACATCCTTTAGACATCCAAAAGCATTTTGTTTAATTAACAAACAAAATTACCAAACAAATTAAAAAATTATCAAACAAAATTAAACATTTTATCCACTATCCTTCAATTATCAGTGTGGACCATGTTTGTGGCATTGATATAAATAGCTAAATTTCTCATGGGGAACAAAATGAAAAGAGCAAATAGTTCGTCTAAATGTGTTTTTTTAAACATAATATTTTCTGTGAAAGTGTAAAATTATAGTTTGAACATACCAGTTTGACAGTCACTTAAGACATTATTTTGCACATTTGTACATATCAATTGTCTATGCAAAGATAAAATATGGTTCCTATGCACTGAATTTCAATTTTATTAAATGATCATGTTAGAGCAAGCTATGAGTCTTCAATCATACATTTGAACAAATTGTCACAAACCCTCAAAATTGTATTTCTTTTCTCATCATACTTGTTCTTAACTCTAATTCTGGCTCTTATGGTTGCATGTAGTTTCTCCTCTGCTCCATGGGGTTCTCTATTTACCCAGAAAATACATCATATTTTGGCTCTACACAACTTTCTGTGCCACACAAATTGATTTACGCTATAAACTAGAATGATTATCTGCCCCCAGAGTGCGTAAAATCACTCAATGATGTAACAATTTTCTCTTTTTAATCAGATAGTGATTTTCTTCCCCTTCATGCTTCTCTCTTTTAGTTCCCATGTCCTTCAAAATCTAGAGTAGCATAGAAATTAATGTGTATTAAAATATTTGGGATCACTTTAGAAACAGAATCAGAATATTCAGGACTAGGAATACCAAAAGTTCAATTCTTCTGAGGAAACTCTACCTAAGTCAAATATAGTCACTATTTGAACAGAAATGATTAGTTTTCTTTATAACCCAGTTGGAATAAATGGTTTTGACTCCAGTATCTTAACCTGATATTTCAAAGTAAGAAATCTTTCAATTTAAGGATGCATTGTTATGCTTTTTTCTGAGACTTTGTTATTTTGATTTAAAAATATAAGATAATGCCAGCTGATGAATGAAGAGAATGAGATTTAGTACCCCTGTTCTATGCCTGGTCATCTTGGGTGTCTCTGCCAATGCAAGTGGACATGACAAACATTTTTAGATAATTTTCCTACCTCTTTGGGTATTCAAATGTGTATTCAAGTGACTATTTCTTTTCAGAGAAATCCTCTGTTCCCACTGCAAATATCAAGATTTTCTTTCTCCTCAGCCAATCTATTCTGTTTTATTGAGGATAAGGAATGGATGGGAAGGAAAGTGGAAGACTCTCCTAAATGGTCATGGAAGCCAAATATTGATACTATCTATTAGAACCCATCCCATTCCCACCTTCCTAAATAATTTTCTTATCCTGCTGTGATTCATTTCACATTAAACTATTGGTTCTGTACCTCATTCTCCATCACATAATGCTAACTTACTGACACAATGTTTCAATATCATCAATATCTCTAAACAGTCTTTTATCATCATGGCATTTTCTCCATGTCCAAACTTTCCATGAATTTGAAATATTCTCTTCCTTGATTCCATGATTGCATACCTTCCAGGTGCATTTACCAAGCCACGAGTTCTTAAGTCTCTCTTTCTTTTGCAAGTGCTTCCTTCAAACAAATCTCTCAAAAAGTAGTATTCTTAATGTTGATTTCTCAGTCCCTCTCTGTCTCTCTATTACTTATCTCCCTTCGTTTCCTTATCGAGTTTACTTCTTGAATGACATCATATGTTAGTGAACCACAAGGGCTTATTTTAAGCTTAAAGCACTCCCATATATCTGCTACCTCTTGGCATCTCCGTGTACCTCTTCACCATCATAGACATCTCAAATTTAACTCATCAATGGAACTCTCACCTTGACCAATAAATCCCCTTTGTCCTGTTTTGCCTGTCTTAGAAAATGGTACCATTATCTACTTACAATTTCAAGCCATAAACCTAAGAGTTATTCCTAATCCCTCCATTCCTCTTGCCATGTCCCCCTTTTCACCCTAAAGAATTAGCAAGTTACATACATTAAACCTTTTGAATAAACTTCACAAATGTCCATTCATACCTTTCTCTGGCTAAGTTTAATCAATGGCTAGAATTATTGCAACTGCCACTTAGCACATCTTTTATTTTTGCTATTGCTCACTCACAATTTTCAGAGTGCAATTATTTTTTGAAACTGAAAGTCATGTTCATCACACCATCAATGAATTCCTCAGACTTCATGACCAGATCCTAACATACTGCCACAGAATTATCTCATTTTGACGCCCGCTGCACTCAAGTGTGCAGGTTTTCTTGAGTGCCTTGGTCATAGTGGGTCTGGAGGCCAAGTATAAATATCACCTACTTGGAGATTATTTCCCAACCCTAATGAGCCTGTCCCACTTACCACTAGCTCAACATAATGTGTTGAACACTGACTGAAATTTTTTATGACAACTTTTTATTTACTTTTAAAAGTTTGCCTCTTTCAGCGGACTGTGAGCATCTCATATTCTTTTATATACTCCTTGTCCAGTGTCTGACAAGAGTGGGTGCCTTGTTGAATTGTTGAATGAATGGATGCAATTCAGCATGTTCATAATAACAAGAAAATTTCCACAGAGCAATATAATATTGGATTGTTAATTGAGCTTCTAAATATAATGCAACTAAATTGTGTAAAATAAACCATGTTAGAAAATGAGTATATCTTGGAGAATGTGAACTTAGTATTCATTTAGCTTCTAGGCCCCAACTTATGATCCAAGGGCTGAATTTATGTAGGTTTTTTTATAATTATTTATAAGCTAATGAAATGATCTTTGCCAAAAAGTAGATTCAGCTTAAAATAGCTGTAGTCTATCTGAAGGCACTGCTAGACACAATTCATAAAATCTATCCATAGATTATTACTGACTTGCTGAAATGATGTTTATCATACTACCTAGCTCCTGGTAGGGGAAAAGAAACTAGCTGAAGAAACATGTAAAAAACTTATGAAATAATTATTTCATAATCCTAAAGCTAAGGCAAAAATGAACATTTACATCAAACTTTTAACATTCTGCTAATCATTATATAATGGGTCTGGTTTTCATACTGATTATACAATCTAATTTTTATTTATCTCAATTTGATGATTTTTTTCTATCTTCCACATTATTTTTTAGATAATCACAGAAATTTTTTATTTTCTTATAGTGGTAAAGAGGAATTGGGAGAGAAATATACAAAAAGATTTGAATTTATCTCAGGTAATAAAGAAAAATTTACATATAATGAAGAAAATGAACTTCAAAAGTCAGAAGGAAAATCCAAAACTAGTTCTCCAAATTTTTATAATTTGTAGACTGTTTCATTGAAATGCATTCTGAACTCCATATACAATTAGTATACACACATACACATGCCTTTTTAAGATTGATGATTTAATTGATATTCAAATAGAAGACTGAATCCTGACCTCTTGGGTCCTCCTTGTACTTTTGACAGGTTTTGAAGTACTCAGAGAACCACCTCAGTCTTTCTCAACCTGGGGAAAATAAAGCCCTGATGCTCTAAATTATTCATAGTATGTATAGAATAAAATGCTCTTCTATGCATATATTATAGTACCAATTAAGTACCACTCTTGAGAGAATTGAGAAAGTAGATACCCAATTCATATTATTCCTTTCTCTGGGCTTAAGATGAGAAAACCTTTAAGTCTGTAAGAAATTTAAAAATCACCAGTATAGCCAATAGAAAAATATGATTATATCATTATGTAAAATATGTCTGTCAGATACTCTGCAATAGTTCCACCCTTCCCCCTCACTTACCCATAGCAGACATTGCTAATCAATCATGGCACACTTTGGTCCTATGTCTGGACAATGTCTTCCAATTCCCCTGAACATTCTGTTCTATGCAACCATTACCAATCAATCAAAATAAAGACTACAAGATAAAACCAAACTATCATCCACATATGAGAGATATTTACGATGATTGAAAAGATGGATGAAGAAACAAAGATCATATAATTAAATCAATTCTCCAATGAAATGCCTGCCTTCCTTACTTAAATGGTTGTAACTCAGAACAAATATATATATATATATATATATATAAGCACAAGGCAAATAATATAACATTATTGGTTCTTATATTATCAAAAATGCATTAATTTTAGATTGTGTGAAATGTCATTATTCCATATTTCTTGAAAATGGTTACAGAGCTTGGCATATAGATGGGCAGAAAGGTTAAAAAGGGAAAACATATTTGAGTACTTTGTAATAAGAAAAAGATTACATTCAATGACTAAAAAGAAAAAAAATTAATACCTTTAAAATGTAAAAATGGTGAATTTTGAGAAAGAGATTAAAATTAACATATGCCCTAGAAAGTAATGAATTATTGTGTGTATTTACAGACAGGTTTTACCCTATGATTTCCTTAACATACATACTGGTGTCTCCAAAGACACTAAAGATAGGGAACATCTATATCCACTGTTCCCACTACCTCTTTTCTCTATAGATAGAGCCATATTTTTCTAATACTAATGATTCACACCTGTTTAGACTCTGGTAGAGATAAGAATGTTAGGTAAAGAGCTTGTCACTTCAATACCAAGCTATTCTGTCCTCTCATGTTTAACCGAGTCTTCCTATAGCAAAATCTAGACTTTCATCTCCATAACTTTTTATTTTGCTATTTCCAGTTTTTTTTTCTTGTGTCTGAATTTCAAATGAATTTCTCTGACCCAAGTTTTAGATATGTTAGGTATGTTTGTTCATTAGGACTTGGGTAACATATTTCCTCTTAGGTCTTATCCAAGTTTAAATCTCAAACTGCGTAACTGCTCACACCTGAAACTGATGCTTCCCTCACCTAGATTGATGACGGTGATGGTGATGGAGATAATTGATCATATGTCCATGTATTGAGTTTTGCATATATTATCTCTTATACTACAACTTGTAAGCTAACTAGAATTATCTCTTTTTTATGAGCAAAGAAACCTAGCTCAGAAGTATTAAATGAGTTGTACAAAGTTCACTGCTAGGCAGCAGCTGAGTAAGCTCTCTAAGCTTACTTAATCACAATACACAGAACTCTGACTACTGTTTCTCTTCCTAATAGGGCTACCCACTAGCTAAACTCTAGTTCATGGATTCATTGTCCATTCAACAAATATTTGCTGAGTAGCTGTTATAAGCCAGGAACAATGCCAGATACTAAGTATACACCAATGATAGGAATGATGGTTAATATCATTGATCTTATAGAACACTAACAACACTCCAGATTTTCAAGAACAAAAACCAAAAGACTTCCTTCTTGTTCTATAGAATAAGAAGTTACAAAAATGATGCTTTATAAAAATTTGTATGAACAGATACATGTTTCAGAAATACAATTATGATGATAGGGAAGATATATTAGAATTTATATGTAAAGGAGTAAATGACAATTAATAAAGTAATAATAACTAAATAAAGCAAAATGTATCTAAGTAGGGTAATATTAGCAATAAACAAAGAGGAGTCTGAGCCACACTCAGGTTGAATGAGCAGGAATCAATGATTATGTGTAGGGTATAAAGGAGAAGATGCATCAGATGTTTTTAGTTGTCTATATTAGGAGACCAAGTGGAAAATAACACAAATGACAAGATAGCAAAGGTTTAAGGATACGGTAGATATGTGGAAGAATATAGCTTACTTTTGCACTTGTTGAGTTTGAGGCATGTGCAAAACATCAGTTTCTTTTAAATAAATAGTAAAGAATTCTAGTGTGGAAGTCAAAGGGGTTGAATATAGAGATATGGGAATCTGTGTAGAAGAGATGGCTGAAATCATTGAAATAGATGTGATGGAGGAGATGAAGGAGAGAAGGTTAAAAAAAGAAGAAAAGAGGCCCAGGGTGAATATGAGAATTGAACTTGTATTTTAAGGGCAAGTAAGAGAAGTGAAACTTGCAAAGGAGATTTCGTTATGTTACAAAAAAATAGCATTTTCCTTTCACTCCTCCCTATACTATGCCCCATGCAATGTGACTTTGAGGCTTTCACTTCAAAAGGTGGAGTGATTCCCCTCATTTGAATCTTGACTGAGCTCTGGACTTGCTTTTGCCCACAGAATGCTACAGAAGTGATAAAGAAGCTTTGAATGAGTTCACCTGCTTTTTTTTTTGAAACCCAGAGATATACTTAGTATAGAGGCCATGGCCAACTATTGGAGAAATGTCTTTCCAGTTGAGATCACTCTATACCAACTGTAGTACAAACAGATTGGACACCCACCACAGATACAAGGCTAAGCCCAGCTAAGACCAGAATAGCTTATGTAAGCACTGTCCCAACTTCTACTGATGTGTAGAATTCTGAATGAAACAAGGAGTAGCTGTTTAATCTCTGGGAAAGTTTGTTAGAATAAAAGATAATATAGACATAGATACATAGAGATTGATCAGAGAAGGAGATGAACCACCACACACTAGAGAAAAGAGGTAAGAAGGTCAAGAAATAAGAAGAATATGGTCAATAATTTGAGCTACTCCGGGTACATCAGGTCAAGAACTGAGACCTAAAAGTCCTGCATTCGGCCACAAACAGGATCCTGATGATCTCTGAAAGAACTATCTTAAGTAATGAGATGGGAGGGAACAGATGGGAGGAGAAATAGAGAGTAAGAGCTTCACATTCAAAGTAATAACAAAAATGTTCCCTGCTTGGGAAGAAGAGGTTGGATGCACGT
Source organism: Uropsilus gracilis (assembly GCA_004024945.1). Taxonomy (NCBI): domain Eukaryota; kingdom Metazoa; phylum Chordata; class Mammalia; order Eulipotyphla; family Talpidae; genus Uropsilus; species Uropsilus gracilis. Next base: position 19,728 of record PVHY01008412.1, on the reverse strand, counting down.
GATACTTTGTCAACATGATGATCTTCATTGTCTTCACCATAAAGTAAGAAAGTTGAACTTGAAGATAGTTGAAATGCTTCCTTTTCTTCTAATCTACCATTTTTGAGAGAGATAAGAATTTAGTAGTTAAAAGTTTTTAAATGAAACAGATATAAGGTTTGTTCCAAAATCCTTTCTCTAATACTTGTATGTTCTTTTCTTGTATATTCTTTTTAAGATTATACAAACAAAATCTGGATTTCTAAAATAAAAGAATAGTAACATTGATATAACAATAACACTTATCCACCAATCTCCTAGATGCCATGTATTTGAATGCTATCTCAAAGGGGCTAACACAGTGCCTGGCCCAGAGCACCTAGTAAGTGTACACACACACATCCTCATCAGACTTCTACAAAGCATGAATATTTTCTTTAGTTTGAACTTAAATCCACATTGCTATATTCCATATATGTTAGTTTCCTTCTGTTTAGCAACAACACTTCGTGACTTTAGAGCACTCACACTTGACAGCTTCACAATGTGTTTTTCCATCATCACATAAGGATTTACTGAATTTCATCATATGGTTTCCTTGACCACCTTCTCTTCTTCCCTGGTTTCTTAATAGATGAGAATCAGAGATAGGGGTGACTTACAGCTATGGTTTAAAGTTTAAGTTGCAGCTGTTGGGAATGGAGGAAAACAAGAAATATTTATCAGAAAAATACAGATATCTGAAGCCACTCAGCATTAACCTTCAAATATTAAACGACTTTACTTCTGCACAGTTTTGCTTTACAATAATTGAGGTGTATAATGATGATTCAGTGTAATCAATACACATGTATTATATTTGTATAAGGTAGGGCATTTTAAAGGGTAAGGTTGAGCAAGAAAATATATTCTTTAAGTGGAATCTAAGGTCGAAAGCCAGTACAGTGCAGAGAGCAGCCAAGCAGAGCTGTTTGTGTCATAGTAAGTGGAGATGAAGTCTCCATAGCGTTAGTGTATGCGTTAGTCTCCTTCTGGGCACCTCAGCTGCATAACTTAATATCCTTGTTACAAAGAGGGAGCCTCTAGACCTTTGGGTGGACTTATAGAAGATGATGCCAATTAAAACATGAATTTCCCTTTTTTTCAGAAAATACACATTAAAAATATTTAAAATACTACTTTTGTGCATTAAGGGACAAATTATCTGGGAAAAAAATTTTTACAGAAAATTGTAATCCTTCCCAGTCTTAGATACATAAACTGACTCGTTTTTTTTTAAAGTAAGAAATCATTTTCAATGTCACATTTAATTTCTTATTGGAACATTTCTATTGACATTCACAGAAGTATGATTTTCATGGGAAAACCTAAAATACAATTTAGTTATTTCCACCTCATAAACCATTCTTCCTGCAGATAGCATGTCCTCACCGCTGAAGTGTGCATCACCTATCTCTTGGAAAACACTGTCACCTAATATCACAAAATCACTAGTTTTTAAAGAATTGCTAGTTTTTAAATGTTTGTATTTAGCCATAACCTCAAAACTAAACCTAGTATATATATTTTCAAGCAAGGAACAAAGTAGTTAACTAAAAGTTACATGTTTAAATGGAGTGATGCCATTGTAGACAAAAAGAAAGACAGATACATAACCCCAGGGCTTTCTGAGAACTCCAGTCAGTCAGCATGACACATATATAAGTTTCCCAAATATAATTTCTTTTTATTTTATTACCTAGGAGCATTAGGATATACTTTCTTGACTGTAATAATTGCTTGCAGTTAATTACAAATGAAACAGAAGTGCTGGTAATATTGGAGACTTGTACTCCATATAAAACTGGAAATTACTGCTATTACTCTTGGTTGCTAGAGAATATTAGGTCATAGATGCTAATTAGCAGTTCATAGCCCTCCTACGGAGGGGGGGGGAAGCTCATTACCGTATGAAACTGTCTTGCTAGCCAAACCCACCACTCATGGCAATCCATGCAATTTTGTTGGAGCAATTTTAAGGCATAATAAAACTAAAGATATACTTTTGTGTGAGGAGGAACCATCAAGGCTGAGCTACATGGTTTTGTATTTGCTCACCACACTCTGAGCAGCAGTTGTGTTGCCCTGAGCCTCATGGGAAATGTGCAAGAATGAGTCACAAGCAGAAAAGAGAAATTAGAGAAAAGTTTTCATCAATATAAGACAGAAACCTCAAGGGTCCCACTAAATAACTGTTCCCAAGGCAAAATGTTCAAGAGTAAAAATATATGTGGAATGGGAGAGAAATAAGCACAGTTCAGAATCTTCCTAAGTGTAGATTATCATCCAGTCGCACAAACATAAAACATACGCACACACACACATTCATACACACTGAGGTTGCATATCTGTATTTATAATCTTTTAGTAACCTTATACATGTCCATATATATTTTTCATCTATGTATGTATGTACATGGTCTTAATAATCTTAATACTCTAGATTCTTCAAAGAAGAGATATTTCTTGGGTTTATTCTGATGATTAAAAAAGGGAACTTCTGATGGTAAGATTTCTTAAAATATTTTAACCTTCCCCAATACCTACATATTTTTCTAAGCACCTAATCATTTCGAGAAAGGATGTATTCAAAGAAAGAGGAACATATTAAAACTGCAACTTGAACATTGTTATTCCTATTTCAGCAGACAAATTTAGATAAGACATATATTCTGATTGTTTAGTCAAAGTAGGTTTTATATTGAAAAATAAAGAATTTTTGCATTAAAAGCAATTTTAAATTTTTAAAATTTCTGTCCTGGGACATACATCTAAAATGCACACATACAAACCCCAATCATCTAGAATGTTTCCCTAATGGATGAGACAAGAAAAAATAAATCAGAGCCACAAAACATATGAATTCTTTATTTAAATAAGCTATATTCATTTCTTCTCAGTGTAATGACATGCCCCACTTTTAATAGGGCTTTTTTTCTTTTCCCAGAAATGGTACATACATTTTCACTTATGGAAGTATAATTAATGGCGCAATAACTTGTAAAAATTGAAAGACTAAATCTTCTCTTCCTAGTCTCAGAGTTTCTGTGTAGTAGAAATACCTTTGCACTCTTCCTAAGCTCTTGTGACACCCTAACAAAAGCTAGAATCAGACATAAGGAACTCTGAATTCACCATATAATAGAGAGAAAGAATAATAATGAGTGAGAAATAATCAGGGAAACAGGTTGACTCCACCCCAAATCAAGAAAAGTCAAGTTGAGACCTAAGAAAACTAGAAGTGTCCTATATTAATCTCCATACTTCAGTATTACAAGAAGAGGTTTACCTTCTCTGATTTCTTGAACTGAATCAAGCCTTTGTTATGGACCATCTCAATTTCTAATATTCTGATCAATTGTTCCCATAAAAGTAGTTTATTTTGTGAGACCATATGCTGCAATTTTTATGTTTAAAAATATGCCATGTTAGCCATCATATGTAGGGATCAGCTATGTGTAGGTAGTGAAATGAAACACTGGTGGCAATGAAACACTGGTGTTTCATTTTGCTTTATTTCATGATAATGTATGTTAATTGAAAAAAAAATCACTACAAAATTAATTAAGAAAGAAAATACCCCGATTTCTATGACAGATAATTATATAATATTTCATTAAAATTTGATGTTATCTGCCTATCTATTGACTCTATCTATTTACCTATCTATCTGAAAAACAACAGTTGCAGCACTTTATATTTATAGTTTACAATTCACAGTCACTTTCAAATTTTGACCCTAACAATAATTTAGGAAAGAAGAGCCCTATAAGGTTGTATGACTGGTGTGTGTATGTGCATGATGTGTGTCTTTGTGAATTTATTAATCAACTTATTCTAACCATTGTCCCACCTGCTCCATCAAAAGCAAAGGTTAATTACATTTTTCTGGAGCTGTCCAGTGGAAGGCTACTTTTCTCTTACTAAATTACAACAAGTGTAAATTAGAGGTTTTCAGAACTTCAAGCTTTTGATTGATGAATTCATTAATTCACCTTTTCAAAGTGTGGACTCATGTTTTAAATATTTTATGTACAATTTGCATGTTGGTATTTTTAAGGGACTAAAAAAAATTAGATGGTGCTTAAGAGAAAGGTCAACCCGGTCACCTTGGTGGCCAGATGCTGTTGTCATTCAGACAAAGAGGCAGGGCTGGCTTCCCATTCTCCCATAGAAAATTGTCTATCCTTGGTATTTCCATGAGCTCCTAGTATGACACTGGAATACTAACAAATATTTTTAATAAAATATTTAAATTTCATTTCTGAACATGAGATTTTCCTTGTATAAGGGTAGATGTAGAGACTATTAAGCAATGATTCAACTCTTATTTCACTTTGTTTATGAGCATTAGCTCTCCATGGTTATGGCAATGCCATTTTCTAACATAAAGCCTTTCCATACAAGTTTTAGGCACTGAAACATATTCTACAACCAGACTTTCAAGACAACTGAGCATGTACCTATAAACTCTGCTTAAAGTTGACAGGACCATTCAGTCCATTGAACAAATTGTTTCTGATTTGGGGAAACATGCATCATCCATATTGACAACACAGCATCAAAGACACTGAATCTGACAAGCAGTATCATTGATTTCTCTCATCAAAGCTTCCAATATAATACTACACTGTCCTCTGTTACACCCATTAACTTGTTTTAGCTAATTTTGAGGGTTCATTAGGAAATCAAGCAAATACAAAAGATTGTTCTGTCCCCTCCCGTTCTAGTTGGTAATAAGTACAATTTTTTAAAGTAGAAAGCATCAAAAAGATGGGAAATAAATGTATATAGAGAATAATATGCAACGTGATATTTAGCCTTTCACCTAAGCTCATACAGGATAGATGTACATGCATAAGCAGATATGTCTGTTGGAACAAATTACAGTGCAAATCACATAAAACAGGCTTTCCTTAAAGACATCTTAACAGTAAAAAAGGGAGTATTATTTTGAAAGCCCTACCTGCTTAATGCAACCTGAAACCAACTGGTCTCATATCAGAATATTAAGCAGGGCCTGGAGTAATGACTGAGGGTTTTCAGATATTAAAGGAAAAATTGCTAATGATACATGAAGGTTTTGTCCTTGCTAAAATCTGAAACAATATTTATGCTTCTTCCACTTGGTGAGTCCATCCCATTGCTGTGCATGTTCCTGAGCTCAATCTCAATCCTTAATTTGTACTTGAAAAATATGTATGTGTTGAGCCAGATGTCGCAGTGCCTAAGGTAAGTCGGTGATAAATTAGGCACTTAAACAAACAGGATTAACTCTTTCTCCAAGAGTTCTGCATAGAGGACCACTCCACAAAATGCTGAAAATTGAGTTCCATCCAAAAGACTTTTCCATTTGACCTTATCTTTAATGCTTTGAAAAAAGGCTTTTATTAACAAAATCATTTTTTTCTAATTAACTTCTGGAATTTATCTGCTGAGCAAAGCGACATACCTCTAAATTAAAGAATATCATCTGGTGTCCTCAGAGGAAAAATAGCGGTGTCCCATTCTGCTATTCATCCATGATGTTAACATACATTCAGACAAGGGACATCAAAAGGATGATCCTTAAATGACACTGCATGGTTGGAGCAAAGCCTGAAATATTTCACTGATAGAATCTATTATATTATATAATTATATATTATATATTATATATATTATATATTATTATATATTATAGATTATATTATATATATTATATAATCTATTCAGAAAAATGGAATTATTATGCTATTGAGATATTTCTCTTTAGTTTTGCTTCAAAATCCAGAGACAGTCCTCTCCCAGTTTCTCTTTAGTTCCAATCACTGGGCACTGCTTGACAATACTGGCTTCCTGTCAATGTAACCTGAATGTTTTTAAACACCCCTCATGTGTTTGTGTCATGCTTTCAATATTCTAAATTTTGGCAAGATACTTCAAGGGATTAAAAGCTCAAAACAGCAGTGAACAAATGAGCAGTAATCACAACACAATGTGGGGGTGGCAAAATGGCAGAACTGAATGTTCCTGAAAGCATCCTTATGGCTCCCTTCCCTCATATACCCTTTTGCACCACACTGAGTTGTTGAGCAGGGTCACCTCTAGCCCAGTTAAAATACTCACCCAGCCAACTTCTTTCATGACCCAGTAAGCTTAAAGTAAGTTAGATGTGACTCTACCTCTTCCACCTTTCAAGAGAAACTTCTGTCAATAGGTGTACACAAGAATGTAGTAAGAACAAGCTTATTCATTGAGTCAAGTTTGCATTGTCCCCTGAAAATATTAAAGTCTCAATGTTTGAACAATGAGCTTTCACTTTCCATGGTTTTTAGACTTTTTTTTAAGAAGGTGGGATAAGGATGGTGGGTGAGGTTGGAATTCTATAAAGTAATTAATGAGATATTGAAATTTTTGACAGATCTATTTTCTTACTCCATAAAATGTCACATGGCCTGCCTTCTCTGTTTTTCTATAACTACCATCACCCTGCTTTCCATTCATGTCAAGTTTTTATATCTTATTGCACTTCTGTAGGCTAATAATCATGTGCTGTATTTATTCCCTTATGCTCCCTTTTTAACTAAGTCTAATTTGTCCTCCTTTTGTTGTCTTGAACATCTGCCCCCTCACAGACTGTTGAATCCATTTAAAATAAGATAATCTGCCAAGTGCAAGCAAATATGTGCCACCACACAACCCCTGCAAAAAGAAATGAGTTTTTTCCAATGTTTTCAAAATTATGGCTACCAAGACAACAGCTATAGATTTTAGTGGAAGAGTGATATGATAGCAACTTTTCAAAAAAGATCATTTTTATGGCAGCCATATTCATCTTGTCTTGAAGTTTCTTTGCTGTTCAGCACAAAACTGAATGCTTTGTGGTGTGAGCTATAAACCAGACTTACATACTACAAAATTTAAACATTCATTGTCCAGTTCAGTATTTATTATGTAATTAAGGGATTAGATTGTAGCATGGAGTTATAAGACACAGGTTACAAATGCCTTGTATCTCAATAAACACTTCTAAAATCATAGACATTATATGTTACTAAGTCAAAAATGGAAAGTAAAATGTGTTATTTAAGAGTTGAATATGTGGCACATACTTGAAAAAGTTTTATCAATCACCCATTAGTGATTTGTCTTTGTATTTGACTTTGTTTGTGGTAAACCCTTCTCTACATTAAAGATGGGTCTTGCTGGGCTAACAGCAAAATATAGGAAACCATCTGAAGTCTTCTGAATTTTAATTCCAACAACCTGATTCATAAATGCCTTTGCAATGGATAAGTCACTTAACATGTAGCCCTAATAGTTCTCATTGACTAAATTGTGATGGCAATAACCAAATTTCTACCTGCCTAATGGTTGAAGTGATCAAATGCAAATAAACAGAATTAAAATACACGGCAAACTACACAAGTACAAAATATTATTACAGTTCAGCAATAAAAGTTTTGTTTATCAAAAAATGCTGCTGGTTTATATTTCAATAACATCAACTTTATTATAATATGAAATCTTTAATAAGATATAACTTAGATGTACATATTGTAACCTTATTTAATATTACTCATTTGCAACGTTGTGGTTGCTTTATTCACTTGAATTATTTTTCAAACTGTTGTATATCTATTAAAGGAACAAAAATTTCTGAAAAGTATGTATGGATGTGTGCGTATATATGTATACATATATACACATATACCCAAGGTTGTATATAAAATATATTTTTGAGAAACCTATAGCTATATATAACAAAACTATATAAACTACATCCAAATTTGGGATCAGTAGTTAATTGCTATAAATCTTAGTAGTGATATGGATTACATTTTCTTACCTTTTTTCTGATTGATAATTCCAGATATCAGACATCAAAAATGTCATACAGTAGAATATCATTATTGAGCCTGGCATGGTGGCACATACCTGTAAGCTTCAGCCTATGAAGCAGCTGGGGCTAGGGATTGTGGTTCAAGTCCCACTTGGGGCAACACAGCGAGACCTATTCCCAAAAAAGACTGGGTGTGGTGTCGCACACCTGTAATCTCTATCTCGGAAGCTGAGGCTGGGGATTGCTTGAGTCTATGGTACCTTGGGCAACGTGAGCCTGTGGCTCCACAGGCAAAAATAGCGAGACCTAGTCTCAAAAAAAAATAACATTATTTGCTGTAGTTTTATGTTCTATAGTCACAGCAAACTCAACAAGTACTGAAGCATTCCTCTTGGAGGAAATCAATTGATGTCTGCAAGCCCTTGTTCAGACATTTTCTTCAATTGATTCTGCATAAACTTGTTTCATGTGTTTTTCTATTAAGATACATTCCTTAATTTTTATTGTCAATCTATAACTTATGAAATTAATCAAAGGCAAGCATTTTTGTGGTTAAACACACCTCAACCTTCCTACACTTAAGAACAGTAGCACTTCAGCATGACTCTTGGGGTCATTTTAGACAGGAGAATCCCCAACAAGTCCCACAAATATATGACACCAAATAGACTACAAAAAGAATACATATGCAGTATGAAAAATAAGCAAGAGGGAGGTTGCCCTGTTCCATCTCATCTGATAATATCTGGTAACTATTCACTGTTTAGTATCTATCCCCAAATATTCTCAAAAGTTTGGGACAGTGAATTGAGGTTTACAAATACATATTTGAAAATATGAAATCTATGACTAATGTGTATTGACAATGACTTGTAAAGAGCACATAGAAATTCAGGCCTTGGCTAAACTTGTGACTCACTCGTCCATCCTACCTTGCTTCTCTTTGGTAAAGGAGTATGAAACTTTTGAAGCAGTGTTGTAAGATTTAATTTTGTTTCTCCTCCCTTATATCTCCTGTTTAAAGGGAAATACTGAATGTATGTTTGTTTATAAATTCTTGGTGTGAAACAGTTTAACTGATTATTTTTGAGGCATAATTAAGACATCTTTGAGTAAATTAGTACAAGAAAATTCCTTTTGCCTATCACCTCCAATTTCCCAAGACCATAGTATTTTATTATCTTTCAAAGTTGTGGACTATTTCAGCCAAATGGCATTAACCTGAGAGGGGTTTGCATTACCAGTTAAGCCTTCACCAAGACTCTTTGGAGTAGAGATGAATTGAACCCATGCTGGCTTTCATCCTGGTAACCTGTGATCACAATGGCAAATTTCAATGTTTTCTTGGAAAGATTACATTTCTTTTATTTCTCTACTATCTCCACTGAGAAAAATTCTGAATTCAGTACTTATCCAAAGAAAAGGTCAAGTTATCATCATCTCCAAAAGCCTTGGTCATTTTATCTATTCCCTCTTCAAAACCCAAATTAATGAGAGGACTGAATGAGTTCAAAATAGAACAGCTGTTTCTTGGCTACATGCATTTCTGTGTTCTTTGTAGCACCTACAATAACTAACTCATGGAGACAACTTAAATGTCCAACAATGGATGAGTGGATTGGGGAGATGTGGCACATATATACACTGGAATACTACTCAGCAGTTAAAAAAGGATGAAATTCCATTTGCAAGAAAATGGAAAGAATGGGAGGGAGTATCTTAAGTAAAATAAATCAGAAGTAGAAAAAGTAAGCACTATATGGTTTCTCTTATAATGTGGATGATAGAGAAGACAAAGGGGTCAATGAAACTTTACCAATGGCAAACTCTAGATATTTGGGAGGATGGAAAACTGGGTTTTGAGGTGGGGGGGGGCTCAAATAAGGCTCCACCTTATGGTGGAGGACTTTGGGTGCCATGGAACTGGATGTGATATGGCAACTTATACCTGAAGAGGAATGATCCTGTATTTCTGAATGATACTGTTGTAAACCACTGCTATTTCAGTTTTTAAAAAGCCAAAATAAGATCTTTCCCGAATTCCAGAATGTATCTTATTTGTTTAAAAGTTGTTAATACTTAAACTGTTCTTATGATTGTTATTTATTTAGTATTTAATGAATTGATCTTTTTAGTCCTGGAAATGTTCCACAGCACAGATTCTAGCAGATATTCTAATATGGTTTTTATTTTTAAAGTCAGGACCTTGAATTTTAAATCCCATTTCTGCAAGCTTTATGGGTTTCCAAGTCACTTAGCTCCTGAGTTTATTTTCCTCATCTGTTAAATACATATAATAATAATTACTACAAAAGATAAATTTTAGGGTTTAATGAGATAACAAATATAAAGGGGTTTTGCAAAGATAGAGTCAAAGGCTGCATGAACAGTATCTTACCTGTAACATAAATCAAAGCAAATGTAGTGCCTACATAGTAATATTATTTTTAAAATAAACATTTAATTATGATAAAAGCAGCTTCTTTTGAGTTATCATTAATTACAATTAATAATTTTGCTATTTTTGTTCAGTTTCAGATAAATTATTGAGCAGTTATATACTAATGGATACCAAGAAATCACAGTGTAATTAATCTTTGAGGTTTAGATTTGCAGAAAGGTCCTCATGTATCCAGAAGAACATATCACCCAGTCTGCAGCCTTCTATTTTCCTGGCAGCCAAACCATACAAACTTCCTCCAGGGCCTGAATGCGTGAAGAGTTGGGCATAATACTGTTTGAGGTTTAGAACCCGTGAGTTGGTTGAACGAATAGCCACACCCTTGGAAGTGTGAGTGCAAGTATATATTTAATTCAATTACACAGCATGTAAGTGATCAAAAGAGGAAGAAAAATGCTTTCTTGGCTCAATTCCAGATTTGCTCACATAATTAATACTGATCAAAGTGACCAGATAATTTCCAATCTTGTTAATTTTTAAGTTAATTTTCTATTTTAATTGAGAAATCTGCTTCAGATTGAGGCTTGAGAGCATTTGTTTTGAGTTTTTTTCCCTAGTCTGAATTGCTTTACTCTCCAAGTCTCCAAGCCCATTGACATTCAACATTTAAGACTTTTTATAAAACCACACCTTACATGTGAATTTTTGCAATAGCTGAATTAGATGAAAATTCTTACTTCCTACAAATTTCTTTTTAGCAATTGTTTTTCCTAATGGCATTCACTAAATCCATGGTGCATAACTAACTTTAAACTTTGATCAATACAGACTTGTTTAGGATCTGTGCTTTTTTGTGAGGAATGCTTAAACCAATTTAGCTCATAAGCTTAGAGCTCACTTTGTCTATACTGTATTTGATACTTTGTCCCTTAGTTAGTAAATACCAGCAATCCAAGAATTGGACCAATTGACACTTCAACTTTATGGATTTAATAGATGACTGGTACTTTGAAAAAATATTTTAAAAGTAGAATAAGTAAAGCATGAAATATTTGAATGAACTAGGCTGAATATCCTAGGACTTCAAATGTTACTGTAATTAGTATAGAGTCATCATTCTTCTGCAAGAGACAGAATTCTGAGACTTGGTGAGTGTCAGCTTTTCAGGAACAGACACCATAATGAATGTTCATATTTGACTCTCCATCACCTACTAGTGCTCAATAAAGTTTACGTGCATGATTGAATTGAATGCTTGACTATTTTTTTACACTGAATGTGGATTGCTCAATCATTAACTTTATTTTATCTATCTTTGTATTCAAAATACAGCTTCTATGAGAGTAACAGTTAAATGTTGAATGACTAAATAAAAAATTGCCTGTCAACCAGAAGATGGAATGGTCAATGAAACAATAATAGTTCCTACACTAACCCTTACTTAAGTTACTTTTGAGGTAGTTTCCTGCATGAGAAATGGTTCTATTTCCATATGAGGTTTGAATGAACTTACTGTTGTTTTGCGTTATTTTACAGTTATCTCAACATTTTATTAGTTTTATTTTGGAGCTCCCTGTTCCAATAGGTAGACTTATTTCAGGTTTATAAATATCTCAGTGTCAAACACCATCATTGTTTGATGAGCAACCTCTTTATGATCCATTGATCATCTACTGGGAGAGTAATCTTTTTAGGGAAGAAAATTATGTCTCCTCTGTAGAAGCAAGGTTCTATGCATTCAGGAACTGCAGTTGATTTTACAACAGTCTTTAATATTCATTCAGGGAACAGACCTGACTGATTCTGAAAATCACCTTTGTCCTTCCTTAATTCGGTGGCATGCTTCAATTATAATTTATAAAATCAAAAAGATTGTGGAATGTCCCTTGGCAATAGCAACATGCAGGAGCATATTTGTCCAAAGTTCCACAAAAGCAGTTTCCAATTCACTGCAAAGGGTCTATGGCCTTTATAAATGTTTTAGTTGTCCACCTGATGAGTCTAACAGGCAGTTGGTTAATAGGACATGAGTGAGGTCACTGTGGGATGTGTGACTTTTGTTCTTTTATTTGGCATATCATCATGTTCAATAGCAGGGAAAAATCAGCATTAATACTCAAAACATGAATTAATAAAAATCAGTATTAATATTGAAACATGAGTTACCCACCCCTTCTATGAAATATTCTTGTTTTCTTCAAATAATTCAGAGAATGAATCAACATGGAATTACAAAAGTTGATTTTGTGAGGGATGTGATGTATCCTTTCCAAGAAAGAAACATTTTGAAAATTCAGACACCACATTCATCAAGTCTAAGACTTGTAACTTAAGTTTAAACTGTGACTTGCTAAAAACAGTTACTGATATCATTTGATTGGTTAAAATAACATATCAAACAGCTATCAGAGTACTGACTCTTTCTGAATACAAACTATCTGCAAAATGCTAGGTTGATGGCCTTAGAAGACCCAGAGACTAAAAAGATGCCTTCAGTGAGCTGATGATATAATTAGGGAAATAATATATACACAGGAGAAAAAGTTAAGTGACTATTCAAGGAAGAAATAACAGCATGCTAAGATAATGAGAGTGTTGTTTTGTAAAATAAGGCCATGGCTCAGTTTTTTACTCACAACTGCACACAAAGAGGACACGACCAATGAAGGAGATAAACTCAACTCTCTCAGCTCTTTAAAATTTCAAGATTATAGGTTTTATTTACAGTTGCAACTGAGAATCTTTTCTAGTTTTTGGTCAGTGTTGGAAGTGGAATGTTTAGCGGAGGTGAAAACTTATAATTCTCTGGGAGGGAAAAGCAGGTTTTGATACTCATGGCATTATTTATAGAAGACCAATGGTACACTAGTCAGAGGGATCACAAATTTGTTCTTGCTCTAAAAGTTTTATTAGACTTCCACTAGAAAAATACAATCATCCACACAAACACATTTAGTATATAACTTCAAAGACATTCTTATTGTCATTTATCAGATAGAAAAAAATGGCTAACGATTTCGTGTAGGGTCTACAAAGACATAAATATGATCCTTGCCCTCAAAGTCATCCTTCCCTTTATTTCTCAGGTACTTAAAACTCAACAAATAATAACTTAACTTATGATCTTTCCCCTGGTCCTTTATATATCCCATACTTGAAAGGGTGTCCTTTCCCCCCACCACCCTTAAGCAATCAATGAAAGCTTTAACTTTACATCTGGAATGTCTATGGCAGATACCCGTTCCTCACTGTCATATAGAGTTTTTGTTTTTGTGAATATCTTTCACATTGTTACTGAACCTAATAAAACCATCTAATGACCACACATGGCCTAAAGGATAAAATCTACCACAGTTAGTAAGGTGGTCTGATCCAATTTTTACTTTACCTTTCAATCTTTTTTCCTTTCACTGATTTCTTTCACCTAGACACTAGCCTCTGTGAACTATTTCTAGTTCTCTAAACTTGATATCTATACCTGTTGATGTATTTACCTATGTGCCTGCCCAAGATGATATTCAACTCATCCAGGGTACAACTGAGGTGTTTTGTGCTCTTGACCACTCCTTTGCTCCAAGAGTTCACTATTTCTTCCTTAGTCCTCTGTTATAAAACACAGAATTTATTATGGGGGTATATCATGTTCCTAGATTGGGTACTTTTCAAGAACAGATGCCATAAATATAACAGACAACATATTTGACTCTCCATTACCTACTAGTGCTCAATGAAGTTTACCTGAATACTTGACTATTTAGGTAAGTATTGAGTGTGGATTGCTCAATCATTGACTTAATGTTATTTATCTTTGTATTCAAGACACAGTTTCAGTGAGAATAACATTAGTTAAATGTTGAATGACTAAATTAAAAAATTGCCTGTCTACCTGAAGATGGAATGGTCAATGAAATTTATAGGATATTACCTGGTCATAATATTGCCCTTGAGGCAATAGAATTTTTAATTATTCTATCATTTAATTAATTTTAATTGAATATTAATTATTTAATTATTTAACATATTTTCTTTTCTAGAATAATTGACTAATTTACTTGAAAATACATTAGTAAATTATTTTTAAAACTATAATTACAAGCTAAGGGTTCTGAAATTTTATTCAAAATTGATAATAATGAAAAAGCAAGTTATGGTAGTCATATCAACAAGATGTAGAAATTTCTAGTGTTTATCACTCCCAGAAACATTAATTTGAACAACTGTCTGCACACAAAAGTCCTTTACATGAGCTAAACATGCCATATGACAGATTATTGCATGTAGTGAAACAAAGAAATAATGATAATGATAATAATTAAGATAGAAATCTATGTCTTAGAGGAAGAGTTTCACGTTACTCCCATTACTATTCTTACAAGCCTAGACAGTCCAGTATATATAGAAAGACCTCTGTTCTGTGGGAGGAGGATGAAATGAGCACCCACTTTTGCCATAGATCTCAACATCAGATCCACACAATTATCAGGAAGTTCTTGTGGATTCAATCTCCTGGACCATTATAGCACCAGGCCAGCTTCATGAACAAACACAGATACCAGGCCCACATTAGTGATCCTTAGCATCGATTATACTACTGCAGACTGAGAACCCATGCCAACCACTGAGGACCCAGACACCAAGCTTGGCCATCTCCTGATTAGGCACTCTGAAGCAAATCAAGAAATAGAAATTTACCAGAGTTCCAGAAATCCCTTATATACCTTTTAAGTACTACTCTCCACTCACAAAGTAACTGCTCTCCTAAATTTTAATATTGCATTTATTTTGACCTGAATTTAAAATTTATACAAATGGAGTCTTTGAGTAGGTATTTTTGAGTCTTGCTTCTTTCAATACTATGTTCATAAAATTAATCCATTATGTGGTAATATTTTATTCCTTTTCATTGTTATATTGAGTTCTATAAATGTCTATATACGAGTACATATATATATGAATTTTAATTCTAATGTTCATAAATATTGTTTTGAATTTGGGTTTATACATTTCACATCAGATTTGTTTTTAGCTAGAGGCTTTTAAATGATATTTTAGGTTGTTTATTTTTCCTAAATTTTATATCCAAATTATTTTTGTTGCTATAAAAAACACAAATACCAGTCAATGGGGGAAGAAAGCCACCACGATTAGCTATGGCCCTATGGCAGAACTGCTTACAGGAGAGAGGAGAGCAGCTGGACCAACCAGGAGGGGAAGTTTCCCCCAGCAGCAAACGTCTCACTACCATCAGCTGGGAGTTGGATTCCCAAACCCAAATATCAGAACTATATGGCACAGAACCAGCAACAGGTGACAGATAACAGAAAGGATTATGGAGAAGCATACCACATCTATCCTACAAGTTCCCAATATGCTCGGCCTGATTATCTGCCTCAGCTGCTCCTGGAGATCCGAACAGCCTCATCTGTTGCTGTCCAGGAGTGCAAGTTCACACTCAGGAGAAAAAAGGACACAGTTCGAAAAAAAGAAAAGACCAATGGGCCAAACATAGACCAACAGCTTGCAGCAAGAGGACTTGGAGTGACCAGAGATGGGGAGAGGGCATGGGAGGGTGAGGTGAGGAATAAGGGGTACACTACAACCATGCAAGCATGACCAGTATTTTACAATACTTACAAAATAAAACATTTTAAAAAACAAAAACAGAACTCCATTTCCAAGCTGACTCATATTTGCAGGACATGCCCCTATCCACAGTTTTGCCTCATTGTTCTGAGTGCCTTAGGAGTGGGCAACCAAAGGGAAAGTGTGACAGAGGTCACATTCTTTTTATTCAGAAAGTGACATTGGGTAGAAAACCAAAAATTCTTTTGACACTTCTCTAGTCTTCTGCTGTCTTTCCAAGATCATCAACTTTTCCCATATTTTTTCTATAGAGTTTGGAAATTTTTCAATGTCTGTTAAAAAAAATTTATTACTGTGTAACCTTGCCCATGAGTTGTAGGATTTTTGATATATATTATTCTCTATTGAAAATAGCTTCATTTCTTCCTTTCCAAACCTCATATTACATATTTATTCTCTTGTGACATTTAAATATAAGTTAATATTTAATATTATTTATTCCATTTATATAATATAATTGCAAGTGTACTTTAAGTCAATCATCTCTTTTCTTTCCTACTGGCTCTATGTGATTTTTCTTTCCTTACTGCTTTCTCTTGAAATTGTTACATTTAAAAGTTATTTTCTTTATACCTCTGTTATTTTATCATTTTACTAAGAAGACTTAACTTGAGACTTACTCTCCTAAATTTTAAAATGTGCAGTACAGTTTAGAAGACAGTAGGTATAATTCTGTGCAAGAGATCTGTAGAATATTCATATTGTTTCATTGAAGCTTTTAGGTCAGTGATTAATGACTTCCCATTTCCTCTCTCTCTAGGCCTTGGAAACTACCACCCCTTTCTTTGATTCTATCATTTTGACTATTTTATTTGTGAGGATGTGAAACAAAAGTTCTAAAAAAAATTAGAAATACAATAAGATCCAACAATCTCACTTCTGAGTATTTATCTAAAAAAAAAAACAAAAAAACAAAAAAACAACAAAATCAAGATCTCACAAATAAAGTTGTACTTGCATGCTTATTGTAGCATTATTTACAAAAGTAAAGACAACAACCCAAATGTACATCAAAAGATACAATAAAACACTAGATAGCCTTAAAAAAAAGAAAGGCATTTAGCAATATTAAAGAACATAGATGAAACTTAGACATTATGCTAAGTGATATAAGGCAGTCATAGGAAGGTTTGACTTATATGTGGTATTTACTTTTATTAAGTTTTCATATTCTTTTACTAGAGCTTGTCCTATATACCCAAGACTTATCCAAACTGTTGTAAAAAATATTTTGTTTCTAACAGTGTGAGGATCTTAGAATAGAATTCATCATTCTTGATATCTTTCTAATTCTCTATATTTTAAACTCCATAAAACCTTATTATTTTTTACAAGGTATTATGAATATTGTTTCCTAAAGTTCACATCAATTTAAATTTGCCCATATATTTACTTTTTTTCATGCTGAATGCTGGTTTTTGCTTATCTGTTTGTTTATTCAATTTCCCCTGAAACTACAACTTTCCATATGGGATCACTTTCTTTTTCCTGAAAAATCCTTTAGTATTTATTTCACAGTTAGTGGTGAATTCCTCAATTTTAAAAATATAAAGTCTTGATTATACTTTTATCTTCAAAGGATATTTTCAACTCAATATAGAATTCTGTAATTTTTTTTTCTCCTTAAAAGTTTTACTGTATTTTCATTTGGTTTCCATTCTATCTTTTCAGATAAGTTGCCAACCTATTTTTTTCTTTATGTTTTCTTCCCAGCCTTTATATTCTTAAGATGATACCTTTAACCTTTTCCTGTTGAGTTATAGAAGTTTTACAATGGTGCATCTATTTGTGTTTTTTTAAATCCTTCTTGGTTTCATGATGTTTTAAATATGTGACAAGATGTTTTCTTCACATTGGGAAAACAATAAACTACTATCCTTTTATCATTGATCGTAATGCTCCACTTCTCCTGTTTTTATTTCTTGGATTTTTGAATTTTTATCTATTAGCTCTTCTCACACTATTTTCTACATTTTTATCTTCTCTTTTTAATTTTAGCTTCTTCATAGTCTGTATTATTTATTTTAGATATTTAATCTCTATCTTTTGACTTGCTTATCAAATCTTCAATTTTGTTTAATATGCTGATACTTTGAGTTCTTAACTATTTGGTCCATTTTTTATATAGTTTCAAGATCTGTGATAAATTTATCAATATCTGTTGTCTCCAAAAAAATAAATCAGATATAACCATGTAAAAATCTTTATTTGTAATTGAGAATTGTTTTGATAGTCTGTTTTTCCTTTACGTTTTCCCATCTCTTCAAATGTATGGTTATTTTTATTATTTCTAAAAATTGTAATGAAGAATTATAGTTATGTAATAAGGTAGTCTCATAATGATGCTATCTTTTCCTAGATAGGATTTATGATGAAATTTTGCAGGCTGTGATGTGGACTAACACATCTTAATCTATTTTTAAATATATAGATAATTTCATGCTGGCCTTCAATTCCTTTGAAATGGTGTCTGCTTTTGGTTAACCGTAGCTTAGAATCCACCATTATGATCATTCAAACCATATAATAGAGTGTAAACATATAAATAAATATTTGCACATGAAATCACCTTTGGAAATTAGTCTAGTGTTCTAGTTTTTTATGATAAGACAAAGCATTTCAAGAGCTCTTTTAGATCACTGTTTTTAGAATCACTTTACAACTTATTCAAACATTAATTTTGGTGACTTTTAGCTTCCAAGTTTAATATGGTACATTTAAAGTTAGATAAGTGTTCTTTCCTCAATAAAATTCTTTAATCACAAACCTTAATCACTACATATAACTTTTGATCGATTAGGAAAAAAATCAAAATCTATGTCCTATTCCTAGAGTGGCCATCCTGATTATCTAAAAGAAAGTGCCACAGTTCCTAAGGAGGGTTCCAAATGCCACTGAAAAATTATCATTTTTACTAAGGGGGTGTGTAGAGCCTTCTCAATGATTCAATTTTTTTAAAAAGATGCTAAATAGTTGTAGAAGCCAGGATTTTGTGTTTTAATACAAAAATAAGCCCTTTATATTCTAACCATTAATTAAAATTTTCAAAGCTGCCTCCACCTTTGATTGTATAGTGTAGAAAATAATCAGCACTAGTAATATATTCAATTACTTTGTTACTAAAAATATTCTTTTTGTCTTTGAGTCACAAGGATGCTTTTTGGCCTTTGGCACCATCAGTTTTGTTCAGTCAGTTTTGTTCCATGTTTGACATAGTGGCCTGGGGTTGAGAGAGTCCTTCATCCACAAGGACACAGATTGCAGCAGACATATGGCTGCACACAGTCAATCATCTCTCACATTTAGAGGAAGAGGCTCTCTTGCCTATTACACAGTAAGGCCCTTGGTGCCCCCACTACATTAGCTCTTATCCTGCTTTGGATCTGCTCTCTGATCTGCCTCAGATGGGTTGATTAACTTTGATTAAAGCTACGTCTGGTCAAGTCCTAAGAAACATGGAAAACATTTGTAGGCCTCTGTAGTTTCTTAATCTCCTTATTACAGTTTCCTGGAAGGGAGTCCATTTTCTGCCTGGGTCACCAATGGTACCATTTGGAACCAGGCATAGTTGCAGGAGAGAATGTGCACATGGATAATCCCCATCACAATATATATTACTGAACCCTCAGTCTGTACCCTGGGGTGTGATGAAGCCCCAGGCAGATGTTCCTGGGTGAACATGTTATTAACAGTGCAGCTGTAGACACAGAAGGAGGTTTAAATTTCCACTGTTTCTTCTACAGGCCCTTTTGGATTCTAATCTCCAATTTTCCCAATCCCATAGCCCTTTCAAAATTTTAGACAATTTAAAAAAAATTGAATTTAGAGACCTTGGGAGATT
>PVHY01008411.1:0-61706 GCA_004024945.1 Uropsilus gracilis | reverse complement strand
CCCGGGGGCTGGAGCCGGCGCCTATGACCTTCAACAACTATCGAAAAAACCAGCATTTTAAAATGTGGCTTCTGCCTCCCCACTTTCCTACCAGATCCATCTCACCCACATGTAGCAGTTGCCACTCAAATGCAGTTTAACAACAGGGTTTAATTAACATGGAAAATTAACCAGGAAAACAGAGTCTTCAAAGTCACAAGTGGCCAATTATCTTACCCCAGTCACCATTTTCAGTCCCAAAGGTCCTAAAGACACATGTCCAAGATGGTGTCCTCTGCCCCTCCAAACCTGAGGCAGGCACTGCAAAGTCCAGTCTTTCTCTGGCATCTTCTCTGTTTCTTCTCTCTCCAGTGTTCTGTGCTGCTCCGCTTCTCCAAGACTCTCCAAATTTCTTCCACAATTACTGATGCACAAATCAGCTTTCCAAGTCCCTGGCCATCTCCGGGTACCAGCTCATTATGCTACCTTGCTGTGGTGCCACACTCTACACCGGTCACTCTTCTACCGGTCAACATGGCTCCTTGCCACCTCCAGCTTACTCTTTTAGGGGTCTTCCCCTGGCAGCCATGTGGTCCTGGTCCCTCAGTCTGCCATTCTCATCTCCTGCCTTTTTCTGTTTCTCCTCGCTCCTTCCTTTTATCTCCACCCTCTCTTCTGACATCCCATTTTCTCTTGCAGTTCTTTCAGACTCCACCCACCAGGGCATTTGGGCACCTATTTAATTTTCAACTGTGTCACTCGCAACACTATATCATTTCCATCACAAAGAGCAAGTGATCACAGAATACTGAGTCCTGCACCAAGCCCTGTTTATGTCCTACTTTAAGGAAGATTCATTTTTTTCTAGAGGGAATACCTGATGTGCTAGAACGTTCAAAAGCAGAGTTACTGCAATGCCTGGTGAAATGTCTCCATGCTTGGGTGAGTGCTATCTACCCAGTCAAATGCCAGAAGGAGTCAAATACTAAGGTCTGGATTTTTTATTTAATTTTCAGTTTCCATCTTGTGATACTTGTGCAAGAAACAAATGCATGTGTGTGTGTGTGTGTGTGTGCGCGCGCGCGCTGAGAGCTTTCTGCATTACTATTATTTGACAGAGATGGTGTGATTGTGATTTGGGACTCGCCTTTCTCATTAAGATTTGCATCCCATAGGGAATGCCTCTCAAAATCAAAGTGAGGTAACTCTCACACCTGTTAGAGTAGTTTTGTTTACAAAGACAGGGGAAAAAAAAGAGCCTAAAAGTACAGCCTGTCTAGGATAAACAATGCCAGTGGGTAATTTGACAGTAAATGGGAGATGAGCAACAAGTTAGTGAAATTGAAGATAAATCTACATGGTGGCATCTGGAAAGTAGAACAAATAGTGTTGACAAAAAAGAATAGAGCACCAGATCTGTTGAACCGTTTAACATACACTGTGGTATCCATGAAAGTACATTATCTGGCCTTTCCTTCCAGAACCTACTATGAGACATAGAGGCAGCTGCAACTGCCTTACTCTCTGATATCTAGAAAAGAGTGAAGAACATCAGAAATGGTTATTATGTGGATATACCACCTTAAAACTATTTTTCTCTTAACACTTAAAAAATGCCATTTTTAAGGAAAAAAAGTTAGATTGTGTTTAGGATTGTGCTTGTTAGAATGTAATATTTCCAACAATTATGGCATGAAAGATCGGAATACATGAAATTATATGACTACAAAATACTCATATTTTACATGAAGAATTGTGATTTAATTCTAAGTGAATTGTGAAAAGTTAAGAATGGGTGCGACAATCTATTAATTAACCCCAATTAATTCACCGCTAAGCACAAAATCTAGGAGACATTAAAACAGAACTCTTTAAAATTGGGAACAATAACACGAGAAATCAATAATACTCTAGTATGTGACATTATGTATTACTACTTGTAAAAGCCCTGGGTCACAGAAGAGACTGCCTGGGAAAATAAAATATACTGAACTCAATGTATTGACTGAATAGCTGACCTATTGGCTTAACACATTTCCTGAATGATCTCTTGTTTCTATTGGAATGTCCTACATCAAATGCTTTTTATGACTTTTTATGCATTTGAGTATTTTAATTCTCTTTCTCTCATGTATCTAAGCATGCAGGGTAGGACTATGTTATAATCAATTAAGTTTTATAATAAGACTAGTCTCAGCTTGTTAACCTCGTTACTCAGATACTACATGAATAATCCTGCATCAGCTTAAAATCAGTTCATCATTTTTTGTCTAAAGATCTAGCTATTTTCTTGGTAAGGTTGTAAAGTTATAGATCAAGTAAGGAAGATTGAACCTAATGACTTGTTTACATATATTTCATTAAGTTTGATGATATCTCAAAATATCTTATTGATTTTTTAATATTTTTATAGCATATAGTATTTGGTAACTTATTTTCTCCTTTGCAATCATTTCATCATGCAAACCAGTTCTTGTAAAATAAAGATATAGCTACAATTATATAGATTCTATAGAAGGTTCCTGATCATTTTGCTGATTTTTTTAAGTTGTAATAAAGCTCCAACGAATTTCATGAGTTTTCTGAGTAATGATATCTTCTGCATACTTCTAGCTTCCTCCTTTCCAATTCTTATATTTAATTTCTTTTTCATTAACAGTGAGCCCCTGAATTTTTAAGAGAAAAATTTTCACTGTATCTCATTTATTATAATTTAAGTCATTCATTTGATAAGGACATATTGAAACCGTATCCTACTACTTCTCTGTTCAAATTTTTCTCATAGATAATGGATCTCGAAATTATTACCTTTGAACTATGCATATAGTGAATTATGCTAATAGAGTCTTAATACTGGGTCTTACTTATTTTACCAGAGTAAAGACCCAAAGATTATTTTGTGTTATTCTCTTAAAGTGCTGCTGATCATGTGCGCCAATATGCTGGCAAGAATTTTTGCAGAGCTATCCATGAAAAAGAGCTAGCAAGATTGTGTAATACTTGGTATCTTCTTTCATCAGTGTTATAATATATTACTGCTATGAAAATAATTTGAAAGATTTCCCTTCTATGTTCTAAATAGAGGTTGGAAGACTGCTACCTGCTGCCTGTACATTTTTTTGGGGGGGAGGGGGGAATGAAACGAACTTTCCATGCATTCACTTATATACTATGCCTGACTACTTCAGTCTACATACAGATAAGAAGATGCAGCAGGGACTGGAGTCCATAAAACCCAAACATTGGTCCCATGACCCAAGAGGAACGCCACACCTTTGCCTTCCACACCTCTGTCCCAGCTGATAATTAAAGGTTTGTTGGGTTTCCACAGGGAACCACCTCAGCTCCAAACTCCTGTGTTTTGCTTTTGGTTCTGTTCATGCTCTTATTGATCTGCCTGAATGAAAACTTGATTTGTTTTTACTTTTTATATATTTTGAATGCCCCTTTTGTCTTTCCCTCTGATTGCTGCTTTTATTTTCCTAAACAATAGGGGTTTGGTTTTGATTTTTTGGACCTAAGCATTAAGAATTAAGTTTTGAAAGGTTAACATGATTAAGGCTTCCCCCTAGACTTTATATGAAGCTTTTTATGTTTCATGAACCAACTTTGAAAATAACTATCTTAAAGATTCAGTATTTTATCAAGTATTCCTAATGCCATAATATATTTTGGATGTGTCAAGGGTTCTTGAAATGCAGGTAGTCTCCATTTGTGAAGTATAGATCTTTCTATGGGAATATTAGCTTAATGCAGATTATTAACTTTATTCATATTTTCATGTTCTTCTTATTTTTCTCTATTGATCAGTTCTTCTTGGAAAAGTTGAATCAAAATCTCCCAGCACTCTTTGTACATTTTAGTGCCCTTGTTTCTGAGTTTTGATTATGGGGATATATTATGATTAGTGGAGATATGTTATTTTATATATTTCTTAACTCATTAATTCCCTATGTCATTAACTCAACTTCGGCTGACACAAAGATTAACAGTCTATCATTTCCAATAATTTCTTTGAACCCTGTTTCTTTTTCAAGTTTTTGTAAATGGTTTGTTTAATAACTACAACACTGATTATCCTGTTCTGGTGTACACAATAGCTTTACTTTACGATGAAATCACATGACTTATTCATTTAAGTATGTGAGATTAACCATCCTACAACTGTATACAGATATTTTTTTGTCATAAAAGTTTATTTGCTGTCTGTTCTGTTCTGATGGATGTTTTGTCTTGAATCATGCTTTGCATCATAGAAGTGGTCTATGATTTGTTTTCTCCTCTTGTATTCTGATAATTCAGAGAGCTTGAATTTCTGTAGTAATAATTCCAGAGTTCTATCATTAGAAATGAAACATCAGGCTTAATTATAGTCAATCATTGCAGAAATTATATTTCTGACTTTTCCCTATTCCTCAACCAATTGATTTTAGTGAATTGTATTCTTAATCTTTACTGATATTAGTCTGTCAGTCTAAAATCATACCTTCCCTATTGCTAAAATGAGAAAATTTCTTTCCCATTATTCTCTAATTCTCTTACTTCTACATTGTCTAAGTAAAAACAGTTCTATAAGTTCACTTTGGATGCATGTATCTATGTATTCATATACACATAATCATGTACAGATGCACATATGGAATCACTGTTATGCCCATTTTACAGAAATTTTATGAGTCTTAGAACAGTGCCTGACACTTAATAAACACTCAATAAATATTGGCTTTTTTCACTATTATTTACTCTTCAACATATTGCCTATATTTTAGTCTTATTCCTGGAGCTAAACGATCTTTTTGTTTACCATTTGGATAGTTGAAGAGAATTCTTTTGTTTCTTTACGATGGATTCCTAGAAATCCAATTTCTTGATTTATTGTCTGTTTAAAACACACAGGGTTGCTACCCTGATGCTTGGATAGTAGATTAGACAGGCAGGAGAGTCTCTGAGGGTCTGGGGAGTGCAGCTTAAGACCTTGTGTGACAGGCTGTTGCGAGATTCATCTCAGTACAACTCTACCCCTGAGCTCCTGCCCCATTTCCTTTTGTTTTCTGAATAAATGATCACATCTGACTTACAGAGTTCTGAGAGATGTAGATATCTGCGATTTGGGGACTTGCTTTTGAATGTTGGAGATATTTAAATTTCTATAATGTGTGTCTTTTAAAATTATTTTAGCTTTTATAGTGAAAATTTAATGTTCTTAATTAAGAACTCCAAATTTCTGAGAATACTTTCACGTTCCTTTTATAACTTGACATTACCTTTTATTACTTTCATAACCATCGTTTTTCTCATTTGTCTTTGACGTTCAAGTTCATTTTACTTACTGCTTTTCATCGCCCAAGCCTGCAAATTCTCCATTTGACAAGGTGTCTAAGAGTTTATTTTCCTCTGCTGCTTCTATCTTTGCTTGGTGGTTGTATTTCTGTGTTTTATGTCTGCTTTATGCTCTTTGAGAACAACATTTGGTTCCCGGCATACTTCTTTTTTTATATGGTAAAATATTTATGACAATTTTAATTTGCTCAACTTTCACATTATAGAGAGTTTTCTACTTATTCCTCTCCTTTCCTTTCTCCTTTGAGTGAGGAGCATGTTTTAAATGGGTAGTTTCATAAAGTTCAGTTCCTCTTAAACCTACTATTTTCAGGAGGTTTGTGGAAATGAGCTTGAGAGTCATGTTTCATATTAGCAGAAATTCTTTTTCTTTTTCTTTTTTTTTTTTGTCTTTTATTGCTATACCATTGGCTGACATCCTTGTTAGTATTTTGGAAATATAGGCTTTTCCCCTTCAGGATATGGTTTTGGATGATGGTGAACCTACCTTAGCATTGTTCTTCGCAACCACTAGACCTGCAGCAAGCATAGCTGCCAATAAGACAGGCTATTTCTCCTCCCACTTCCTCACTGGCAGACAGATTATCAGAATAGCTCTCTGCCTGCCTCTCATCCTCTGGTATCAGCCTGGGTTCAGGGCAGTCACTTCAAGACTGCTTTCTTCCACCCATTCTTCAGCTGCTGCTTTTGCTTTGCAAACATTCTTGAGATCAGCATCTGATCCCCTGCAGCTTTTTCCAGGAACTCTGTGTGACATTCCCTTCATCTGCCTGCCCTTTGCTCCCGATCTGTTCTGTGGTATGAAAGCCTGTCTCTTGGCTGTCTCAGTCATGGATCTCTGCACTGTTTTTTATCCTCCTAGATGTCTGGCCAACCTCGCCTTTACCACCATCATTAAATCACAAGAGCAATATTTTTGTTATAGCTAATTAGTACGTCTGGCGATCAGTTTTGATGTTGGCAAATGACCCCGATAAAATAAGCAATAATTCCCTGTCAGTGTGAGTAGCCAAGTCTCATCAGTTTCCCTTTTCTGGGGCAGACAATACCCTACATAAAAGAGTAGCCTCATTAATCATTAAACAGTCAGCTCCGGTTCCATATTCTCTTCCTTTCCTGCCACTGAACCTTTGCCAGGGAGACACTGCCTTCCCTTGCCCTTCTCCCCTGCTGATCCAACTATTTATATCCTGCATACAATATTTATAAGACAAAATGTCAGCGGAGTTGGATCTAACTCACCCCATGAAGAATATCACCAACGTCTGGATGAAAACCTTCTCTGGCCCCCGCATACCTGGCCACATCAGTGCTGTCTGAGATAACTTCTATTCCATTTCTGTCCAAAACTCAGTGATCTTTCAAAACTCAGCAAACATCCTGTCTTCGAAAAAAAAAATAAAAAGACTTCTTCAAAGACCGGATACACACAAATCTCTCCTCTCAGAATTCCTGACTTCTTCTTTCCTTGCTTCATATGATTAGATGCTATTGGAGTAAGAAACTTGCCATTGGAGACATGCTTTGAAGTGTCAGTTTTGAAAGTCACTCCACTGGGTAAACTTGATGATGGGTCCCTCCTAACCTGGAATGAAGGGAAACTGCTTTTTAAAACTATTTTAAATAGTTGATAAAATAAAGTGACTTTATCTTTCTTTAAATTTAATTTTGTTAAATTAAATGATGCTGGTGCATCCCATAGATACCAACCAGTAGTTATATTTGGGGGCTCTGGTGGTGGGTGTGATGAGGTCACAAATATCCAGAGGTGTACACCTACACCCCTAAATGACATACAGTGTTATATAAATCAATGTTACCTCAATAAAAAATGATACTGGGTAAAAGAGAAGGGATTTGAAATGGTAAAATATAAATACATTTAGGTAATGAAAAATAATATATGCTTTTTGATTGATTTATTTAGTATCAATAGTTACCATAAGTACACTTTCTAGATGCTTCAGCCAGTTATTTTTCTCTGGAAGAGAGGCAAGTTCCCAAAATTATCCTTTCTGATTTCTATGCTATGTGTTTTGTTTTTAGAACTTTGTAACATTATTGTACAAGAAACTGTACATATTTAAATAACACACGATGAGCATTGTGAAGTGTGTGCTTCCACAGAACACCTCAATGATCTGGTAACAAATATTTTCATCACTTCCAAGAGTTTCCTTGTACCTTTTACAGTTCATCCTTACATCCATAGCTCTGGTCAATGACTGATGTACTTTCTGTCATTCATTTGTTTATATTTTCTAGAATTTATATTAGCGGAATTATACCATTCACTTTTGTTTCTATTTTTTCCCACATAAGCAAACAAGTTTGAGATTTATCGAAATGTCTGCATGATTTAATAGTGTGCCCTTTTTTATTACATATTAGTATTCAGTCTTGTACCAAAAGTCTGTTTACACACTGAACTGTTGGCCACCAATGTACAGTTGCCAGTGTGTGGTTATTACTAATTTAGCTGTTAAGAGCACCCATTATAAGTCTTTCTATGGTTGTTTTCATCTCTACTGGAGTGCAATGCCTAGGTATGTAGCAAATATATATTTGACTTTTTATGCAGTAAACAAACTATATCTCATCGCTCCATTTTCTGGCTCCCATTTTCCTTTTCCTATATAATTTACATTTGGCAAATCAATTTTGAAAGAATTCCAGGAATAAGGGAAAGCATTTTTCCGTGGTACATAAGAACAAAGAAGTGCTTCCAGTTTTCCATCACGTTGTAGGTCCATGCACAAGTAAATCATAAGAAGCTCTGCAAGTGCAAGTAGTTTGGCCTTTCTCAACCAGTTAAAGCCCACGTAATTTGGGCGATGCCTGGCATATGAGAGATTCATAACAATACTTTTTAATGAATGTTTGAGGTTAGCCTGTGTGTTGACATGTGAATATATCCTCAACAAATTAATAGATGGATCTTGTCTTTAAAAAATGAGTGTTGGAATGATGTATTTACATTTCCTCTCTCAAAAGAGAGCACTGACTTCTACATAAACAGATATGACACTTATTTCATTTGTCATCCTCCTGTGTTACATTTGGTTGGCTGGGTCCCATACAGATGTATCTCAAACTCTACCAGCAGAATGTGATTTCCTTGAATACAGTCATTATTTTTCTCCAATAAACATACTTATGAATGCTCTAGGCTGTTTTTGTCCATTTGCAAAAGATCAACTGGCTGTGTCTGACTGCAGGTGTGTATAATATTAAATCATTCCACACTTATTTATTTAACAGTTTTTGCCAAGTACTGTTTTCAAGAATATAGAAACATTAGTGAGCACAAGGGACAAAAGTCCCTACCCTTGTAGGATTTAAATATAAAGGAGTGTGTTTAAGCAATAATAAACCAGATAAAATTATCTGTATAGTACATGCCATGTAATGGAGAATATAAAGTAGAATAGTATGGCAACGAGAAAGCAAATCACATAGCTATTGGTGGAAGAAAGCTTCAGACAGAGAAAGCAGTGCTTATGGGAATATTTTGGGAAAAGGGTCCCCAGATAGTATTGTGTGAATGAAGTCAGATCAGGGACAAGGGTGATGTTAATGAGGTCAGTAAAATCTCTGGGGATGAGATTAGATTTTGTTGGTCAGCGTAACTCTATTGGGCTTTGTTGTGAGTGAGTGAGTTGGGAAGACATTGGGAGATAATGAGTGACATGATGTATGTATCCTACTTTTTCTGAGAATTGCTTTGATAGAAGGTGCATGGTAACTCAAGAAGATTGAGAGTCTATTGCAATGATCCAAAGGAGAGATGACCATAGATTAGACTGGGAAAGGGTAAGAAGTCAAAGGGGTGAGAAGTGTGAGAAATCAGGTGATAATGAGAAGTATCTAGACTTTAGAATAGCAATTTGGAATATATAAGTTGGATGGCCGTTGGATATATAAGTCTGGAGTTCATGAGAAAAATACTAGATGTAGACTAAGCATAAAGAGATGGTCTTTGGGTCAGGGTGATACCAAAAGAATGCAGTAGTTTGGGAAGATGGCCAAGTCCTGAACCCTGCAAGTAAGAGATGACAGAGAAGAAGAGAAATCAGCAAGAGATTGAGAATGCAGAGTAAGTTAAGTAAGAACACCATAGAGTTTAGATTCCTAGAGAGTTAAAAGTGACTAAGGAGGATATATATGAGGTCAGTGTTGGGTTTGTCTACTGGGAACACTGGTCCAGAAGGGCTAGTGAACAAGGAGAGCATGTATCTCACCTCCATGTGTGTAAGTACAACCAGGCATTAAGAAGAACCCTTATAGCTTTTGTGACAATGAGAACTTGGTTTTAGGTCCTGATCATGGCTACTAGACCTGGGTTAGTGAAGTCAAGGATGAGTCTTTATCAGCTTCTACTTGTTACAGCACTGGTTTGGATAGTAGTGTTTGTTGGAGCTACACACATATTTAAAATATATTGTGAATAAATCAAGACGGTGCTGCAACTCATAAATATAACACACAGGTAATGAGTGCTTGCATGCATGACACTCTCAGAGGAAGACCTTCACTGGTTTGTCCCTTGTGTTCACGGACTTCAAGTGACCTTTTTGTCTGGTCTGTTGATTTAAGCTACAGAACCAAAACCAACAGATAAGGAAGACTCAAAGGAAGTCTTTGGAGGATTTGAGAAAGATTTCCAAAACTTTTATTGAGTGTTTCTGAGATATTTGATAGTTTAAGTATCTCCTGTCTGTTTTAAGAGATTTGGAATGGATCATAGTGAGTTTAACTGTTTTCATTTTCTTTAAATATTTTCGTGCTCTGGAAGACATATTCTTCAGAAGAGTCTAAAAAAACCGATTTCTTTGTTTTAACATCACTCATTTTGGGTAGAAATAGAAATGTTATCTAATTCTCTAGGTTTAAAACTATCTTAATAAAGAATTTTATCTATGAGACAGTCCATTGCTAGAGCAATAGCTTTGTTTCATCTTAATTAAGTTTTCAGAAAGTTAAGCACCATCGTGATATGCTACCTATATTTATAATAAAATATGGCTCTAGTTTTCAATTCCTCCGTTAACTTTAAAATTGAGTTGTGAAAACTCCCAATCTCCACTAGCATTCATGGTAAACAGAAGTAATTTTATGCTTACAGTAATATGGCTTTCAAGAATATCTTCCAAAATTTACTATTTAAAATGAAGAAAGAATAAGAAAAGAATTTAAGGAATTCCCAGAAACTGCAACAGGGCCTACTTCAGAGCTGATGAATGGCTCCTTGAGGAAAATCAGTTCTTTTATTAATATAACATCTGGCTTGCATCTTACATAAATAAAAACACAAGAGAGGGGTAGAAGTAGCAGAAGAAGGAAAAGGGAGAGAGGAATGTGAGTTTTCGAGCATAATAATCTGTAACAGCCAAGAAATCTAATTAGAAGAAATATCATTTACTGAGACGTAAGTCAAGAAAACTCAAATGAAGGCACAGCCTCAAGGGGCCACAAAAAAATAGCGACTTAGGAAATTAAAAACAAAACAAAACAAAAACAGCAGTGACAGTAGGGCTCATTCAGTTAAAAGTCTGATTGTCAATGGCTTCTCTGGGGACCATTTGTGACCTCAGCCATAGAAATTCCATGACTTGGGTAATATGTTTTAAGAAGCCCTCTACTGTTCTTATTAGCACATTCAGCTTTCTGCCTTTCCTTTGTGCAGTTGTCATTTTGGAAGGAGAAAGTATACATAATTGCAGATGTAAACAGAAGCTAATTTTCATGCTGTGACAGCAATGAGTGCACTTTTTCTCTATAGAAAGGACCACTTTTGATGATTTTATTACAGGTGAACTTGACATTAAAATTCCCTGTCACTGGTCCTCCAGCTAAGATTTTGTAGCTTAACTTTTCCAGATCTGGAAGCTGAAGGAAATAATTGAGATGAAGTAAAATGGACTAGGATCAAATAGTAAAAAGTAATGGTAAAACAAGTTGGACAAACAAAAACAGCAAACCACTAGGTTGATGGTATCTGGTGGTGGTTGTTTCATTGCTGTAAGAATCAGTGAGCTACTTTGAGCTGGACGGTGTATGCCTGGTGCTACTTTGAATCTGTTTTACCTCCCTGTTTTCTGGGAAGAGAGCATGGGAAAGGAAAGGCCAGTCTCTGTGGTGCCTCGTGAATTTACAGGATCTTTGAAATTCACTAAGATTCTGGAGATGCAAAATAACCACTAAATTAGAGTCACCCAAACTGATGTTCCAACAAAATAGAACTATAAAAGAAAATATCAGGGAAGCAGGAATCTTAGTAAAAATGAAAGCTGCAATTTATGAAACCAAGCATGAATTTCTCTAGGTTTCCTAAAAACAGATCATGAGTGTGTATCCTGATCATATTTTTTTTGCCTTTCTCCTAGTAATATTTTTATTTATGACTTAAGAACTTTGTTGATACAAACCAATTAGTATTTCAAGTGATATTTTGGCAGAAAGTATGACATTCTCTGCTGAAATGTACCAAATAACTTATTAGGTTTTGAAAATGCATCATTTTGATCCACCACTTTTAAGTATTTATCCTAATTGATTAACTACACAAGAAGCATATGGAGAAGAGTGTTTATCTTGGCATTTTTATAGTAGTGCAGATTGGAAGTAAACCAACTACGCTCTTCAGAAAGAATGGATTACCTAAAGAGTGCATGTGGTAGAGCGTGGCATAACCACCATGGATTGTCAGCAACTCCAGTCGAAAATGAGCAGCTTGTTCATATGAATTGGCTCCTCCCCAAAGTTAGCACTGTAGACTCCAATATATGATACTCAAAATGAATGCTTAAAGAATATTCACAGGCAAAAGTTGATTTCCTTATTCTACTTTTTTATTCATCATTTATTTTATATTTCAATCATGTCACTTTTAGAATTGATACGGCCCATAGGCAAGATACCTAGAGATGACCCCGTATCTGGACCCCATTTTTTCTTGAGCTCCCCAGTTCCAATGCTTTTTCCTTTGCCACCCTTTTGTCCTCTGTGTTATACACTAGATAGGATGTCTTCACTCCTTTTCCACACCAAGCATCCCTTTCTGCGACCACCTGTTCAGTTACCTTTTCCTCCTAATCCTCATTCAGACTTTTCAGATATTGCTGAGAAGTGTTCATAAACAAAACAAAAAAAAGCAAACAAACAAGCAAAAAAACCCTTTTCTGTCAGTTCTCTTAATCTTCTCCCATTATGTTAGTCTGTAAAGGATTTCCAATCCTGATCATCTAAATATCAGGCTGGCAAATCTGTCATCTTTATCTAGTTTGAGATTTTTCTCTATTTTTTCAAAGAAATGAAAGAAAGATGAAGTGGACTGTTTGTGAAATCAGGTTGTTTTTTTTTCCTGAAATCCCCCTAAAATGAAATTTATTTGAACTATGCAAATTTTCTAGTTTGCTGGTTTGCCACATATCATTGAACAGATTTAAGCCTGTAACTATGGCTATTTCTGAGATAAATCACCTGATGCTCTTCACACACACAAATATATGATAAGCCAAACAAAATAATAATTAATGCCCTTAAAGATCAAGATTTTCAGTAAAAGAAATAGGCCTTGATATCAAAGACATGAAGTAAAAACCAATTCATCCTTAATTTGAATTGAAAAGAATAGTACAACTCAAAATGTATTTCCTGATGTTTCCCCTCCTCTCCACCCACTAAAAGGGCTTAGGAACAACGGTCAGTCATAGCAGTACATATGAGAAATAGTCTCACTTGTCCAAATGCGAAGGATGGAGGGAGACTTAGGAGAGCAGCAAGAAGTAACTGAACATCCTGGCAGCCAACTTGAAATAGTTACCCCTGGAAAGCTAGGCAAAAAATCTGAGCACCAAAAAGACAACACCAGTTGTCTTGAAATATATAATACCTAGGTCATGATGTATGTGGATTGATCATTGTATTAAAAACATAAAGCACAGTAGTTCCTAGGCTTGCTTTGGAGGAAGTGAGAAGTCACAGTGTCAAGACTAGTAAATAAATGGAAGGAACCAAGTTTTTTTCCTCTGTTCTGTGTGAACTGTCCTCCGGGTAATCATTATGAGAAGACTTGGTTATGAAAATTAGCCTAGTTAATCAGTGCAGAGGTAATCATGGAATTAGAATAGAAGAACTTTGATCCCCACAAGGCAATGATGGATGTAGATTATGATCACAAGCGGTTGCCCAAATCATTAGGAGGAAAGTGGATGGAAATTTTTATAATGAACAATTTAAGCAGACAACACCTGAACCCACCTATTAGCTTAGCATTGAAATCATACACGGGGGAGGAGTGAGTGAGTAAGTGATGGGGGATAGGACAACCTTTTCAACAAATGCCAGAGGATCCAAACAGTAAAATACAGACTGTAGGAATTCCACAAGACCAAAAAAAAAAAAAAAAAGAAAAGGAGTTTCTTCATTATAAATTGCAAGCAGGAAAATGGAGGAGGGAAGACATTTGAGGCATATCAACAAAATGCCACATGCAGATTTATTTTGGTTCCATAATTCAAAATTATGAACTGTGCACACAATTATATGATAGCATTTGTGAGTTTGTTATGGAGGAACTTGAATGCTGGGCATTTGAGGTCATGAGAGGTATATGGAAAGTAATTTTGGGTAAAAGCGATGCTGTGCTTATGCTGACATAAAGAAACATCTTTGTCTTTTGATAGGTGATTGCATAAGAGTTTGCAGATGAAATGATATGCTATCTTTCATTTGCTTCTAAATATTCTGGAACTGTAGAAGTGGTGGGGGTATAAACAAAACAGCAGTGACACTATGTAGGAAGTTACTAAAACTGGACAATTTCAGTTGAGATGTTTGGGATTTTTCAAGTCTCCATTTTACAGATGAATATTGACGTTTATGATATCCTGGCAGATTCATCTCTTTGACTATCTCTTTGACCCAAGCTCCTCTGTCCTACAAAATTATTTGGGGGCTGTTTGCATAGTGATTACGTTGATGGGCGATACTGTTTCCACTCTAATCGCTAAGAAAATATTGACCATTCTAACTAGCTCCAGGAATTCGTATCTGCCATTAAAAGAAACCATTAGTTTCCATAGAAGTAGATGGATTTTTAAAAACAAGGTTGATTTTTGAGACCAACCAAAATTGCCTGTTAGTACATGTTATTAAAATATGTCCATTTTTGTCAATACTTGACATTTTAAATTAGGCTTGAAAGAAGGGTACTTTATTTTCATGGATCACTTGTGAACAAATATGTATAAGCTTATTTTGAGCAGCGATCTAAATTTTGTGGAAAAATCATATTCATTCCTCCCTCCGCCCATCTCAGTATTTGATCTTTGCAAATAGAGCAAGTGACAAAGATTTGACTTTGATCCTCCACCAGCTTAACCCCTTCCTGTTGCTGCTGATTGCACCCTCTGTGTTGTATTTGCTCTTCACAGACCAGGGAGGATTGGTATAATTTGCTTTCTTTCTTTCTTTCTTTCTTTCTTTCTTTCTTTCTTTCTTTCTTTCTTTCTTTCTTTCTTTCTTTCTTTCTTTATTTATTTATTTATTGTTTGGATTGGGCTTGTTTAAGATGACACTTTCTAATAGGACAACTACAAAAATTCTCAATGAGCCAGTGTGCCTATGTTTTCCAGCCTCCCCCCTCCTTGGTAAGAAATGTAAAATTGGTGGGGGGAGGGACACAAGAGATTAAGATGATGGTTCACAGATGATAAGGTGGTTGGGGAACTTCAGGATAGACAATGATATAAAATATATATATATATTCAATTAATTTGAAAAAATAAAATTATATATAAAATTTATGAATTAAAAAAATTAAAAAATAGTGAAAAAATGTGGATGTGGTATGCTTTAAAAAATAAATGTATAATGAACATGATTTGTACTTCATCCAAGGTATGAGTACATATTTTAACATGGCCAAGAGTGCTAAAAAAGATCAACAAGACACTAGTTTTCCTTTCCAGACTTCCTATAAATTATGTGCTCCACCAAAGACCATCAATAACACACCCATAGTTGAAAGCAGTGATGGTGACTTATTATTAACTGCAGTGAGAGAGACCACACGCCATGGAGTTCCGCGGAAAGTGTTAGTAAGAAGAACCTCAAAACACTGACAGGCCTGGAACTTGTATTAGGTGATATTAGGGGAAGCCTTGAGGAAGCAGGTCTTTGCTCTGGATGGGGTGCTGTGGGCAAGCAAGGGCGATTCTGTAATTGGCATCTTAATAAACTTGACCTTGAAGGAGGGGAGACCGGATAGAATGGTACGTTGTACTTGGCTAAGAAGCTGCAGTCATTCATATTAGCCACGAGGGGGCCGGTCAGCTCGTTAACACTTAGACAGCTTGCATAACTGCCTGTGTTCACACATGGCTACAGAATGATTTTTGTGTCTTGATTCATCAGAGGCAGGAGAGGCCTGGTCTGATGTTGATGGATGGTCTGTGGGAATTGTGTTCCATGGGAAGCGCCACTTCTGCCAGTTTTGGAATATCAGGAGCTGTTTTCTCTTTCTCAGTCCTGATGTCCCCAAGTCGTTGTCTTTTATTTCCTTCTGGAATTTACAGATGTTCCTATGCTTGACCTAGAGACCTCATTATCACCTTCCTCTTATACTAGATGGACAATTGCTCATTCTTCCACATTTCTAATAGCACCACAGGATAATTTTGCTGAAAGTCAATAAAATCTATGATTCCAGGTTTCTCACTGGTTGTGTTTCTCACAAACCCAATAAATAACTCTTGAGATCTCACCATCTTCTCAGGGCTGGCTTACCTCCAGCTTTGGCTACACTGTTTTTGGGATGCTTTCTGGGGTGATCCTCTTTCCAGAGTTGGATGATCTGTTTTGGCGATGCCATACTTTCTCCTCTCTTCGTTTACTAAGCTTGGTGATTTTAAAGATAGTACTTCCAGAGACAGAACAGATCTCACATCCTTCCTCCTGCTTGTTTCCTGTATCATATCATCATATAATTCTATACTTTTATGCCACAGTCCCTTTAATGTCTATGCCTGGGGTCTTCCTTCATCTCTTCTCAAACAGTCTTATGATCACGTTCTTTCTGAATTGTGACTTCATCATCATTCTCTCTCTTCTCTCTCTCTCTCTCTCTTGCTTTCTTCCTCTCTTCTACGATGGAAGCATCCCCCAATAGCACCTTTACATGTAATATTTTGAGACCTTGGATCAAGACAATATCTCATATTCTATATTGGCAGATAGTTTGAATATAGTTTGACTATAGAAATATAGTTGAATATGGAATTAAATAAAGTGCTAGTTTATCACTGTAGTGGCAAGGTCCATCATCTTGTTCTTTTTGTTATTACTGAGATGTCCAAAATCACTGGAGTTCCTGATTTTTTAGAGGAATTTGATCTTTTATTTTTTTGTCCCTGTCAAGCTGAAATGATATTTCACAATTATGTGTGTCCCTACCCACCCCTGTAGATAAATTTCACTCCATCATGTTTTCTCATTTCCATGTGATATTTTTACCTCTTTCTTTTTTTGGTTCTTAAATGATGATTCCTACTTTTATGTTTGGCACTCTTATTTTATTGCACATCTCTCATTCATATATTTGATGTCTTAGATTGCTCTTCAAATTCTCAATCTTGGCTTTATCACCATTGTCCTCTCTTGTTCTATTTTCTGGGTAATCTCAAATATGTTTTATAATCCCTTTTATAATGTTCACCCTTTGTTGATTCCTTTTAATTGCTAATTGAAAATTCAAATTTATCATGGATTTAATCAACTTTATATTTATTTCATTGTGAGGAAATTCAGTGAGCTGTCTGTTGAAACAGTGAGATTTCTGTATGAAGGAAAAAGGTCTGACTGCCTCTCAGGTTTACTTGCTCCTAAAAACAAACTTCATCTATCTTTGTAGGTAGTTGAGATGGAAGATGCCCCAAAGTAGAATTATTGAGACCTCAGGCTCTAACTGCTTTTCAAGAAGCAGCCAGCCCCTACTCTTTTACCCCAGCTCCAGAAATACCCTGAGATTCCAGTTCATGTGCCTTTGTTCTGTTTAAAGAACTTTGACTGTTTACTTTCTCCCTGGGTTTAAGCTTCTGTGGGTTTGCAAAAACACATACGATATGCTCAACTGACTT
Source organism: Uropsilus gracilis (assembly GCA_004024945.1). Taxonomy (NCBI): domain Eukaryota; kingdom Metazoa; phylum Chordata; class Mammalia; order Eulipotyphla; family Talpidae; genus Uropsilus; species Uropsilus gracilis. Next base: position 44,247 of record PVHY01008411.1, on the reverse strand, counting down.
CCAATGGCCACTTGCTGACTTTGTAGTTTTAGTGAAAAACTGAGCCAGAGAATATTTGCATGAACATCATCAGTAACAGAATTAGGAACAAAAAGATGCAAGAGCATGTCCTTGTTTGTAGGAAATATATACTAAAGTATCTTGGAAGTGATATTCATCAGGTCATCGACTGACTTCCTAATAGTCCAGGAGAAAAAACATCTTTGTATTGTACTCAAAGTTTTCTATAACTTTGATATTGTTTAGTGATAGAAAGAATACAAATATTTATATATTGTTAATCCATCTCATCAACAGACAATGCAATCTGCATTTTCCATCATTATCTAATTGTGTATGAAATGATATCTTGAGTTGTTGTAGCTGCAATTAATTAGTCAGGAGTGCCACTGCCAAGGTTTCCTTGCCTTTGAATGTTTTGGAGCTTAATGCTGCCCTATTACATTTCTTTTGTTCTGGAAGAGTTGCCCTGCCAAGTCTCCCCAGTTCCAGAAGGTCATGAGAAGCATCTTCTTCAGACCTGTAACTCCATGTCTTGTATTACTTTGAGATTAATATATTGGGGATACTTAATTAAAACAACATCAGACCTCTTCAGTTTTCAAAGATATGATATTTCACATTATGGCAAATAAACAAACATGCAGTATACACTAAGGAATGTATGTAAAGAGTGACCCCAAATAGGAGGAATTTCAGGAAAATAAATAATCTTTGTTGGTGGTGCAAATTGTGCTTGATATGTTGAGGTGCAGTGTAGGCTGGCAAGGACATGTTCATTTAGATTTCAAAGCTCTATTCGAATTTTTTAATTTAAGAAACTTAAGAATTAATGGCATGTAGAACATCAAATAGATATCACTGACAGCCCCCAGTATATGGGGAGCTAATTAGACTATATGTTCATTAGATAAGAATGAGAAACTCTTCACAATGTACATATTTATATATCAATATGAAATAAATATTAGCATCTTTATTATAAAAGTGGAGAAACAGGCTCGTGCTTATAGAAATTAAATAACTTATTCAGGTTCTTTAAGTATGATAAAAGAGGTGATTTATACTCAGGTATTTGTGACTCCAGGTTTTATTTTTCTCTACTATATCTTGAAATTGACCTAGATTAAAGGAAATGAAATTTTACTGTGTGGTATAAATTCCACAACATGCTTGTGGAATTCCCAAGTAGTGAAAATAAATCCCATAACATGTAACTGAACCCATACCCTTAAAAAATGAAGCGAAAACAGCATTTGCTTGAGTAGCATATATACTAGAATTGAAGAGAAAGCCGTAGTGCTAGCCAATTAGAAAAGGAAAAGTCACTTAATTGAATAAATTGATGTCTTCATTGAGCCTTTGTTAAGGATAAAAGGTAATTTTCTAGGGTCTATTTTTTCTATTGAGAGAGAAGATGCATCAAATGCAAAAACACAAGCATGAGAGATATGTACTTAAAGATTACATTGATAATATATATATATATATTATTCAAACTAAAAATATGGTAGAAGAAGAAAGCACATCTAAGCTTTAGTTTAACAGGAAATTCTTGATCAATAAAGCAAAATTAAATCTCAAAATCCTGTTTAGCTGGCAAAAATTTAGAGCTTTTATATTCTTAATCCTTGCTCTATTTAAACTAAATCATACAATTTTTTTGATGGTGTTTTCCAAGAGCACTGTAATATACTTGGGGAAGCCTGAGTGTTGTCTTTCTTGACTTAGAGAGAATCTAGATGACCTTCCTTTCCTTAAGGTTTTGAAAAATGTTTTAAAATTAGAAAAGATCAAAACTTAGAAAACGAGTTATAGTCCTAGCGGAGATGACACCATGGGCTGGTCAGACACTACATAAGGTACATATTCATTTGAATGGGAGAATAGTGAACTGTAGAACAGTTTTCACTTGTCCGAAACAAATACATTTGGCCCTTCACTTGTACAAAGCATAAAGCTACTCTTGATCCCAGTTGGCTTGTAACAACTCATTTCATTTCCAAGAGGGTTATGCACTGACATTCTTGGCTCTGAAGCCAGAACAAAATATGCTTCCTATGATAAAAATATGACGTTGACTATCCCTCCCCTAGGCTTGGGACAAGCATGTCTGGGATGCAAGCATGAGACAAAGCTTATACGAAATTCCATTAACACTTGACTGGCCAACTTTATCTTCTCAGGAGAAAAATAGACATTAGTCTCCCCACCAGGTTAAAGGACAATTACAGATTCTAGTAATTATTTAAAACACCCTTGGGCCTCTTATTAGAGAATTTCTATGCTGTGGGTTGAAATGAGGTTTGACAGGTTTTACTCTTCATTTGTGTATTTATTTTCTAGGACAGTCATAGCAAATACCACAGTCTGGGTGGCTTGAACAAGAAAAAATCATTTTCTCACAGCTGCAATAGCTACATGATGAGCCCTCAACCTTGTTGTCTGGCAGAGGATAGTGTAAATTCTCTTTGGGAAAATTAAAACAAAATGTATTATCTACTTTAGTGTTTGCTGTTCTTTTATGCAAAATGTTGAACATATATTTACAAATAAACAGAAACATGTGACCCATCAACAAGAGAAAAGACCATCAATGGAGGTAGACTCACGGATTTAACTGATTTTGGAATAAACAGAAAAAGAATTTTAAATTTAATTATTTTGATGCACTTAAAAACAAAGAAAAGATGGATAAAATGGAAGAATAGGCAGAGCATCTCAAGAGAAATGGTAACTTTAATATTAAATAAAATGGATATTCTAAAACTGAAAATTAAATATATAAAAATGAAAACTTCAATGGCTAAATTTAATATGATTCTGGACAGCTGGAGAAAGAATCAGAAACTCAGAGATAGGTCAATAGAAGTTCAAAATAAATATAAATAGAACGACTATGGTTGGAAACAACAAAGCAGAATCATTATAATCTGTGACAGTGGTAGTGAAAGGAGTGAGCAGAGCAAAAGAAAAAATTGTTCTGAGTTCTTGAATAATACATAGCTATTATAATATTTAAGGTTGGATTACATGCAAGTAGTAGATTCGCTACTTAAGATGTGTGCTGTAATCTTTAAAATAATTAAAATCAACACAAGTGGATAAAATGAAAAATACAATAATACAAAAAATGCATGAATAAAAAGAAGAAAATAAGGAAGGAACTAAATTAAAGATATGAAGATCAACTATGTATAACTTCATGTCAATTAACTGAACAATTTGATGAAATGAACCTGTTTTGATTCATTTTTTAGAAGCTAACACATGTGAAATACATATATGTATAAATAAATTACTTAATAAAATTTTTTAAAAATGTTAGAATAAATTAAAGAAGCAAAAAACAAAACAATAAAAAGAAAAATGTATGTTACAAAGTCAGTTTATATTTGCTGCTTTTTAATGTAGTGCTATCAAGTGTTATCAATGGTCTCTCCTATGACAACAAGAAGTCCATTATTATAGAAATAAAGGAGAAATAGTGCAAAAAATAAAAGCTGACACAAAAAATGGAAAATTTGAATAGTCTTGTATGTTAGTGTGACCTACAAAAAGTCACTAATAAAATATTTAGGTAGAAGTGAATATGTTTTCCAGCTATGAGACCAACCTAATCCTGAAACTACCAGCTGAGCAGACTATTACTTGAAAAGAACAACATAGGACACCAACCTAATCATCAGAGCTGCAAAAATTCCCTACACAACCTTTGCTAGGTTGAGTCTAGCAATATATGAAAAGGATGGAGCCTTATGAAAAAGTGAAATCTAATTCATTTATGAAATCTTTTCTGTTGTTTTTTGCAGTATGTTTTTAAAAATTCTCCAAACACTTCAACAGTTCGAATCTTAGCACTCTCAGTCTCTCTCTCTCTCTCTCTCTCTCTCTCTCTCTCTCTCTCTCACACACACATACGCACACAGCAGAAATATGAACACAAATTCTCATGTTAATACTAAAACATGCTTTTGAAACTTTCAACTTTTATTTATATGAATTATCCTATCAGTTGGAAGAAAGAAAACTTGAAAGGAAAACTATTTACAACAACATAAACGTCATAAAATTCTAAAAAAAATAAAATATAATGACAGATGTTACATTTCTAAACTGAAAACTATAAAATGTCAGTGAGAGACACTGACAAAGTGGTTTGGAAGAATCACTATTGTTACAGTGTCAATTCGAGAGATCTAATTCCAGTAAAAATAATATTCCAGCAATTTCTACAGAGATTGGTATGCTGATTTTAAATCTTACGTATAATCCCAATGATCTAGATAGACAGGACTTAAAGGCAAAGAAGTAAGTTAGATATCCTTTACCTGCTACACCGTGTGAGTCTCTTTAGAAATGGAAAATATGAAAAATCAATAAAATCATGTCTTTGAGCCTGTTTTTTTCTGGAAAGGAAAAAATAGGAACACGGTGAGATGAATCATATTTATTTTCAGTCCTGTCCAACTAAAATGAACCTTTTATTCTTGTCTTGTGGTAATCTAATAACTTAAAATTCTGTGAGGGAAGAACATTAAAGAGAAACCCCAAGGCATTAGTCAATGGAGAAGTTTTGGGGGGAACTTTATTCTCTTTCAAACATGATCCCACTGCGGTGATTGTGCTCTTGTTAATGTTCATTCACTTTAATATGAGGAAGAAGACTAGTGTCTCTATTTCATTTTTTATTATTTAAATAATATACATATATATATATTTCACATCATTGTGCTCCCTGGGGGTCACTCACCATCTCCCCTCCCTGGCCAGTCCTGCTGGTCCCCCCCACCCCACACTGAGCTGTGTACTTTCGTTGGGTTGTCCATATATTAGTGAAACCATCTGGTTTCTGTCTTTTTCCGTCTGACTTGTTTCTGCCAATATGATTTCTTCTAGGTACATCCATGTTACCAAAAAATCGTCAAATTTGTCATTTTTAATTGATGTGTAATATTCCATTGTGTAGATATACCACTTCTTTTTCATCCAGTTCTCTGTCTTAGGGTATTTGGGCTGTTTCCAGGTCCTTGCAATTATAAATAGTGCTGCAACAAACATCCGAGCCTAGGAGTCCCTTTGTACCGCACAAAGGTCTCCTTTGGGTAGATTCCCAGAAGAGCGATTGCTGGGTCAAATGGTAGTTCCATTTTCATTAGTTTGAGGATCCTCCACACTGCTTTCCATAATGGCTGGACCAGTTTACATTTTCACCAGCAGCGTAAAAGTGTTCCTTTCTCTCCACATCCACACCAGCACTTCTTGTTGTCTGTTTTTTGGATGTGGGCCATTCTTACGGGTATCAGGTGGTATCTCATTGTGGTTTCGATTTGAATTTCCCTAGTTGCTAGTGATTTTGAGCAGTTTTTCATGTGCCTGTTGGCCATTTGGACTTTCTCTTTAGAGAAGTGTCTGTATAGATCTTCTCCCCATTTTTTAACTGGGTTTTTTGCTTTGTTTTTGTTAAATTGTGTGAGTTCTTTGTGTTTCTTTGTTCTCAGACCCTTATCACTTGTATGGGGACTACATAAAACTAAAAAGCTTCTGTGCATCAAAAGAGACAACAGAAAAAACAAAAAGAATCCCAACCAGGTAGGAAAAAAAAAATAGTGTCTCTATTTCTGAGTCACTTCAGCATCAAAAGTAGGCTTTGGTAAATTATCCTATTGAAAACTCAAGTAAAGGTGACTCGGGTGGAGAGTGGATGCCTGTTGACCTTGCATGCTCACTGAATGCCATATTGTAAGCAAGTATTAGTCAATAACTCCTCAAAGAGCCGCTGAACTCACTTCATGTTTATGGACAGTTACATGTGTCTTCAGGAAATTGGGGAGCCAGGTGTGAAGGTTGACTGAAAGAGAGAACAGCATTTTAGGTTGAGAGACTCTTGAGAAATAAAATACAATTTGAACCATTAGATTTAAATCAAGAATGAGGATATGGAGATAGTTATTTGGAGCAAAAATTATATTTCAAGTTAACAGAAAGCTGGAGGGTGTACATTTTTAATGCTTTGTTTTGTTTTTAGAAATGAGTTTAGCAGAGTTAAAAATTTATGTTCGCCTATAACTGTAAAAAACTTCCTTGGCAACTTTTCATCATTGGATGACTGTCTTTGGGGTGGTCAGATATTAAATATCACCAATAATATTTTTATTGTGGGCCTGTGACTATTTGTAATAATACCTTTAAATCCTCGTAATTACTTTTCCTGTTTTCCATCATGAATCTTGCAGTAGAGAACACATATTTCCTTCTACCTATGCCTTTCCCTTTGGCCAATTTTGTCTCAGATTAGACTAGAAAACTGTCTCAAAGACATTGTTTAGACATTTTAATTTCACTGTGTTAATTTATGTATCTGTCAGATAATATTTACTTGGGTCTACTTGGGTCAGAAACAATCAATTCTTTCCTTTCTTGCCTGTTTTTCTATTCTTTTAAGCTATCCAAGCCAGTGTTTTAAATTCAAGACCACCTCCTAAACATCATGATCAGTTCTTTCATTTTTTCCCTAGAAAATTAACATTATTAATGTTAATTCTAGTGATCTAGTTTAAGAAAATATGTCAATGGAAAGTCTTATTTACTTGAATTCTGAATAATGGGAATTGTTTGGCAAATCCCATCTCGTAAATTCAAATCTAGATTATGTGCTCAGTGAATTCCAAAAAGGATAATCCCTTATAGAAGACACCAAATGAGTGTTGGAAATGGCATCGCTGTGGTATGATTTCAATTGTGCATTTAAAATACCTCCCAATTCATGCTCCCAGTGGTATATGCTCTTCTCTCTCTCTCTGCACCCTGTCTGTAATTAAGATTGCAGAAAGGCTTGTCAGACAAGAGGATGAAGGAAATACCCCACCCATGTTCCAGGAGGGGCAGGTAGGGCAGGAAAATCAGATAATAAAACAACAATGTGCACATGACCTTGCGCAACATGGAGACATTAACTCAGGCTTCGTGGCAGGGGGAGGTTGTCCATGAACCTCAGGCAGGGCTGATGATTTCTTCAAAGCCTAAGAAAAGTCATCTGACTGCTCAATGAGACAATGCTGGGAGAACTGGGCAGACCAGTGGGAAACTCGGTTCAGGGCAGAGAAGCTTCCATGGTGAGAATTTGCAAATGGGAAATCAGTTGACTAGAACCAGAGATCCCAGGAATAGGTGCCAAGATAATCTCAGGGAAGCCAGCAGTTGTGTGGTTTCCCTCAGAAGAATCCAGAGGCCGACGAGGGCACCATCCAGTTCTACCCTTCACCCACTGCCACACGTAGCAGTAACCTGGCCACTCATACACAACCAAGCATCAGAGAGGATGAGGGAAGAGGCAGAATGAAGGAAGCTGCTTTAGAATGAAAAGACACAGAGACACTGGATTTACTATAAGACATGAGACAGTGTATACTGGGGAGCCCACCAATTGTATTGCTCATTGGGGTAGGTGTTGGGAGTCACGTGTGGAATGAAGAAGAAATGGAGATGGAAGAGATTGATAGTGATCTGTGATGCCAGTCCACAGAACGGAGATCCTGGGAAGCATGTCCAGATCCAACTTTAGTGAAGTCGAGATGCCACTTATATACCCCAGCAAGGAAATGTAACAATGATGTCATGAAGAAGGAGCAAAGCATATGTGACATGCGGCAGGGAGGATGCAGGGATGCGTGATAACAGGAGAATTTACCTGTGGGGGGCAACAGCCATTACTTATGTCTCTTGGGTCATTCCAAAGAGGTTAGGAAGCTGGGTGACAGGTGAGAGATATGCTGTTGCCCACCCTCTAGTGTGCCAGAGGGGGCTAGAGAGATAGGAAGTGTTCCTCTTACCTGAATTTCCATCTCTCTCCCTGCTTCCACCTTCCACCGGTGGGGATTTGGAAAAAGACCAAAACAGTGATGTGAAATAAAGTTACACATACTGTGTTCAATCTGTATGACTGTATAATCTGCCTACATTTCAAGAGAAAACAGAAAATATCCCCATGCTAGAAAGTAATTGTCCATCTTAGTAACACCATGACTATCTGACCAGCAAGTGAATCGGATTTTTTCTTGAAATTTTTTTCTGGTGACAGCCAACAGCATGGAATGATAGGCAGCAAGGGCTCTGGGCCAGTTTCCTCATCTGTGAAGTGAGGCTACAAAGCTAGCCTACTTCTTAGGATTGTTGTGAAAACTAGAGGTGTTATTGCTTATAACATACACACTGCATCATAAATACTTCTGTCATTGGAATATAAAATACACCAGTGGTCTAAAAGTTTAGATCAGCATAAGATCCCTACAGTGCAGCATAGGCTAGAAAGATGCCCACTGGAATTGGAGTTTAAGGACATACAAAAAGGAGCTATCCTTGAGGCAGAGAAAGGAGCTCCTTCCAGTCAATTGAGAGCTAGCACCTATGGGCTTAAGCAGATGATTTTTAAGATATAGAAGTGTCATCAATTTCTAAGTCTTCAACTGACTAGTTATGTGCTAGCTTCTGGAAGGATGTTCTGTGTTCTGTGTTCTTTTTACCCATGTGTTCCCCCAAACTCAGAAAGCACATCAATTTTAGGGAGACTTTACCAAATCAACAAGGGCTCCAGAATGCTACATTTCTGAAATGCTAAGAGTTAACTGTATTTGTTCTAGATCATCCTAGACCTTGGCTAATAGCAGACTTTTCTGCATCCTTAGATTTTGTGGTTTTCACGAGAGCCCACATCCTGAAACCCTATCCCTGTACATAAACCAGCAAGCATGTTCACAAGCAGTTCCAAGAACATTTTTTTTTCCTGATAGCTCAAAGCATGCATAAAAGCATTAGGAGAAAAAAATAGAATAAATGCATTAAAAATAAGGCTATAAAGAAAGAGCTCTCTATGAACTCATGTTTCTTTTTTATCATTTTTAGTGTTTCAAATTATATGCGGGAACATCATAATGAATGTTTATTGAAAGAGTGAATGGAGTGGAAAAAACGAAATAATTCTCATGAATCCAGTATATGAAGTAGACCTTGGAGAACAGGCACCGTGGACAAATCTAATCAGATGCACAGTTCTGACCTTCAAAGGTCTCCAGTGTTCCCTGCTTTGGTCTTGACCCTTATAAATGGAGGTCGCCACACTTGGATGAGCTCTCTCTCTGGTTTCTGCCAAATGATCCTCCCTGGGCCCCCTGAACCGTGCTTCCTGAATCCTTTGCTTGGTCTATCCAGCCAGTTCTCTGGCTCCGGACTCACATCTGCTTCACAATCTTTTGGACCTTTTCTTTCCATTTTTTTTTTTTTTTTGACTATGTGTCGCCATGTTACCCGGGGTAGTCCCAAACCTGTGGACTCAAGTGATCCCCAGCCTCAGCTTCTGAGGTAGTTGGGATTACAGGTGTCCACCACCATGCCCAGCTATTTTTTAGAGACTAGGTCTCGCTATGTTGCCTGGGGTAGTCTCGAACCCGTGGACTCAAGCAATCCCTGGCTTCAGCCTCCTAGTGCTGGGATTACAGGTGCACGCCACAGTGCCCAGCTGGAACTTTTCTTTGTTAAATGTTTTTTTCTTTTTCTCTCTATATATTTTCTTTTTTTAAAAAAAATTGATTACATACACATACTCTAACACACACATATTGCATCATGGTCTATTCTGAGGCTTTCCCGCCATTTTATCACCCATGAACCATCTTAATCTCTTGTGCAAAAACACTCATCCCAAAGGACACCTGTACTAGGATGTTTATTGCAGCACTGTTTACAATAGCCAGGATATGAGAGCAGCCTAAATGTTCTAAAACAGACGAATGGGCCAGAAAGTTGTGTTATATGTACTCAATGATATATTATTCATCAATCAAAAAAACAAACTTATGTCTTTTGGATCTTTTACTCTTGGTTGTTGTTCCTTTGCTGTCATCTGCTCACTCTATATAAACACATCTACTGAACTGATGAGAGGACTTCAGGAAAGGTGATTTTGTAGGAACGTGAACAGTGATGGTGTCTGCACAGCACTTTGAAGCCTAAAGAATGAGGGAGTTTGAGTAAAAGTAGTCAAATGTATTTGGAGTGCAGAGAGGATGTATGAGTTATTCTTGGTGTGTGTGTGTGTGTGGGGGGTAACTAATAATCTGATGCAGGGAATGACTGTAACATTCCTCCTACCACACTTTCATCAATGTTTTACCACATATTAACCAATTTCATAATATCACTGTAAATGAAACATGGTTGTCACTACTGTATGAAGGAAAATGCTGGCATTCAGTGTGCCACCTTGAATAAGGTGACCAACTCACTCTCAGTCAACTACTCTACCTGTTTGTATCCCCTAGTGCAGATTCACTGTAGGGGAAATGAGCTATCACTTTCACAGCCCTCTGCCATTAACCTCTGTGACCCACACCTGTGGTCTTGCACCCGCTCCATGATTGTATACACGGGAGCCCGGCTAATGTGTGCATGTACAAATGTGCACACCTGGACCTAGGAGGTGAGGTTGGTAGGGTGCCATCACCCTGTAGATGGGAAGAGAACGCTGAAGCGAAGTAGAGGGTAATCAAGTGGCTGCTTCTTTGCTGGCTGTTTTCACCCTGTTCACTATTAAAAATCCTATGAAGATAATGCCAAGGGCTCTGGCATTCTTCTTTAGCTACTAGAATCCACGATCACTTACCTGGTGCACCTACCTGGACCACAATGGCTGCACAACACATTAAAGAGACACAGGATGTGGAAGGACAGAACGCCAAGGATTAGGAAGCTTGATGTCTACCTTAAGACTTACTGCCTTAGAATATGTGAGCTTATCAGCTTACTTCTTGCTTTGAGTGTGATGGATTTAATGCAGTCTGTGACATGACCATCCCAAGCTGCCTTATCTCTAAGCCTTCTTCATGTTCTAACAGTCCAAGACTCAGGAAGCACAATGCCCCTGAAAGTTGAAAGTGAAAAAGCCAACTCTCAAGACACAAGAAGGACTCCCCTCAGGGTGGGAGACTTCCTTGCCATTGTCAAAATGCCAGGAAATATCAGGAATCCTTACTAAGGAAATTGCAATGAAAGGTGAGTGACTCATCCGATGACACGTCAAGTCAAGGAAAGACTTGGTGCATGACCCGAATCAGAGTTTCGGATCCCACCGTAACCACCGGAACTCACTACAGCTGATCTATCAGCCATCAAAATGAAAGCAGCTGGAATCTATTGATATTGGACTCTAATTGGAATTCTTTTGTTCCTAATGTATTCTAGCAGCATGTTTGAAAGCTCTTTTAGTAACGCAGGGTACTGAAAATGTTTTCTGGGAGCTGTTCCTAAATGTGGGTTCTGTGACCCACATCTGCAAGCTCCATGGAGGAATATTTTCTGCTGTATGCTTCGTATTTATCATCTTCTCAATCTGCTATCGATTTGGAAAAAAAATCTGTGCTGGGGGCCTTGTGTGTTGCTGGTGGTTTTCAGCTTTTTTAAATTATCAGATGTTTTTGCTAAGTTATAATTATTTTTTATGAAGGCCAAAGCACAATTTGGCTTGTATCAAGCCTCATCTGACTGTGAATCATGAGGACATGATTTTGATTCAAGTGATTATAGAGCAGGCATTCATGGCTCGTCATTGTAAGTAACCAACATTTTTGGTATTTCTTAATAGCATTGATAAATTAAAAATGGTCACAACTGATGAAATGCTGTGTTAAGCAACATTTATGTTAGGACTTGTTCAAATGCTGATCATATGCTTGTTTAAAACAAGGACATAAAACATACTGAAAAGCTCATGACTTTTAGAGATTCTAGGCAAGGAATGAGCCTTCTCAGATCCTTTGTGGAAGAACAATTCTTTAATTGAAAAGGAGTCTTTTTCTTTCTCTCTCTCTCTTTTTTTCCTGCTGAAGTGCAGCTTTCTGAGTTTATAAATAGTATAGTGAGGAAAAAAGACAAAATCTCTCAGCTGTCTGAACTAGCAAGTCAGTGTTGGCAGTGAACAGGGACTTGAATCTGAGTCTTTGAACTGATTGTTGTACAAACATGTATACATAGAGAAGGCTTTCTGTTCTTGTGCAATAAAGACTTAAACAATGACTTTATCTCATGTGAAGTAGCTGCATTTTGAGGTCTGGAGAACAAACTATAGATAAGGTAAGGTAAGGTCATGAGGCCATGAGGAGAAAGAGATATTAGGGCTTGCCCCATTTTCAGGAGGTGAGATACAGGGACTCCAGGGGGAAGCAAAATTAAGACAAACACATAAATAGATAGATAAATAAAAATAAAATGGGCCAAATGGGAATGGAGTACAGTTACAAGTCAGAAATCCATTGCAATAGAATTGATCTTGTCCATAGCACTCAATACCAGTAAATAACCCATTTTGTTCAACAATCAAATGCTTTGAGAACATAATCTCAGGTCAACATTCAAGTTCAAGTACCTATTCTTCTGGTCTAGCTCAGCCCACTGTGTAATGCCAGGCTCTCTCAGCCCAGGGCTGTTTCCCGGATGTCTATGTCCCCTGCCGTCTCTCCTGCCTGAGCCAGCAGGGACTCCTTTGTGCTTTTGCATGAAGAAACCTGGAGGTCGACCAGGATCCTCTTAGCTACCTCAGAGGAAGAATCGCTACTATTTTCCATCCCCAGCAAAGAGCCCATTCCCTCGTTCTCCTGAAGCTCCCACAGCTGTTTCCAGATTTGATTTTATTACATTCAAATGTTTTCTAAATGGTAGTTTTTTTCTTATGCTGTTGTTCATTTTGTGCAATATATCATTTCTCCCCTCGCTGCAGACACTGTCACTCTCCCAACTCTAAAGCACCCATAACCTTCACCATAGTGCCTGTACTCTCCCCAATCCTTTCTGGATGTTAGCCAACCTCCACACACATCCACCACCCAAGGAAAACTTCGAACCCCCAGAAAAGCTTGACAGACACAACTCTGGAAAAGGCATGACCCTCCCACACCCCTTGATTTCAGTGTCTTTCTACTGTTTCCTCCCACAGCCCAGCAACACTTGCTCTGCCTGTCTTCCTTTCTGCAAGTGTGAGATGGGAAAGAATCCCCAAGTTTTCACATTCAAGTGTGCTTTCCTCAGCTTCCTCCTCACACCTCCATCTGCACCATGGGAGGAAGGTCAAGCATGCTGATTCATACCTCTCCAAGCACTTCCCCAGTCCTTTTATTGTGAATTTGCCAGTAGGGAGAGATAAATCATTTTTACCAATTTCATGCTGCTTGTAGGTCACACTAGGTGTAGTGGTTTTGTTTCTTAAGCTTGAGCTGTCTTCATAGTAATCCAGATGCCTGTAATTTGTCTGCAAGAATTAGGGTAGAGGTAGTTGAGAAGACAGGATGAATGGACAGAGGGGAGATCAGAGTGAAGGTAGTTGTGGAGACATGGTGAATGGTGGACAGAAGGGAATGACCCATGATGTAATCTCTTGACTGTGTCACAATAGCCATCTCTTGGTGTACCGTGGTTGGGTGACATCATATTCTGATTTGCCTAGAAGTGAAATGGTTCATAACTTACATTCCAGTATGCTAGATTTTTTCCCTCATTCTTAAAATTCATTTACTGTGGAAAGAACACTTACCATTAGATCTAGCTTCCAATTTTTAATCATGCAATATAATTTTGTTAACTATGGGGCCAATGTCATGTATGCAGCAAATCTCTAGAATAGATTCATCTTTTGTATGTGTTTTTTTTTTGTATGTATTTTTTATATGACAGTATGTGTGCATGATTACTAACTCTCAATTTACCCCTCCTCCCAGGCTTTGAACTTCCACAGTTTACAGTTGACATGAATTTGGTCCTTTAATAGAGTGACATAAAGGATATCATATTTAAGTGGGGATTAAGCCATAGGTACAAAATATACAGAACTGAACTTTTAGTGTCCTTTCTTCATATTTAACTGTGTCTATTTATTCGTGTGTTCTATTGAATATGTGTATATGATTTTATATATACACACGCATATATTTATAAATACATATGATTAAGGATGTTAGCAGTGTGTTTATTACCCATAGTCTTTGTTATATTGAGATATGTTCCTTCTATACCCGAGTTACTGAGAGTTTCATCATGAATGGATGGTGAATTTTATCAGATGCAAATTGGTCTTCTCTCCAGGGTTACCGAAGTTGAAAATAGCCTATATTACTAGCTCAATCGTATCATGGTGTTTCAAGGTTCATTTGTTTTGAGTCTCCCACCCAGGACTTTCCATTAAAGTCAGTGACATAAACAAATGATCTGGAGGGAGGATCAGTTGCAACAGCACTCATGGTTCAAGGTCATTGGTCTTCAAGAGAAAAGCCACATCCATTGTCTGTAGTAGGTTGAGATGGGTGGTGGGTGATGGCAGTGGCTCCTTCACAGCCTGGCACTGCAGTCAATGGTGCTGGACTTTTCCTGCTCTAGCTCAATTTCCAACCTGCTTTTCCAACTTATCCAGTGATCCCCTTTTTTTATGCATGTTTTACTGCTTCAGTTGTTCAGTGATTACTCCTTATTTGCAAAGAAGAGCACTAGGCAATATTATATACTTACTTTTTAAACTTCTAATTCTTAGAACCATGAGTTATTTGGAAATGAGAAAAAAAAGCCAGCATTCAAAGAACTTTAAGTAACTAGACATTGTCCTTTTATTAAACAGTTTACTTTTTCCTCACTGATTTTAAACATAAAGTGCCAGATGTACTTCTATACTGAATTCTGCTTGATGTGTGATTTTGTGTACCCTTCTATAAATACCTAAATTTTCATTTTACAACTCTCTAAATCATTTTAAGAAGGGTTTGTACCACACACATTCTCATCTTTCTCTGCCTCCCTCCCTCTCTAATTCTTTGTGTAATTCTACTGTTATTAGTCTAATTATCTAGATAAACCTCGATATCATGTTGCAAGATTCCATATAACTCACATGGTTATTTCTGGTGAACCACATTTTCTTTACAAAGTAATGAGGATTTGAAGGATTGACATCTTTATAAATGTTATCAATGTTATCTCCCAATTAAGAGTAAAAGAAGCCTTTTCACATTATATTTTAGAACAAGAGAAGTCTTATTCTGTTATAAACAACATTCTTTTCCTTTCTCGATTCTTTCTCTGTTTGTAACAATAGACTTATGGGTTTTAAAAATTTATGTGTGTTGTAATTCATCACTGTCATTGTGTTTGATGCTCATATATTCTCCCATTTGGCCAGTGGAGCCCCATAAGCCAGTTCCAGAGTCCTTTTGACATGATTCCATTAATCTTTGGACACTGAACCCATTAATCCTTCAGGATGCATTCCTACTATGGGTGGGAAGTTGAGTTATGTATGATTAAATTATGGAAAGAAGAAAATGAAATTGGCTTCCATGTCACCTTGCCCTATATAATACTACATCTACCATCCCATACATGTTTCCTGAGAACTCTTTATTCTACTCTGTCCTAACAGCTTCACCATAGTATAGGCTTGAGATTACTTTTGCTGTTACAATGCATCACTATATTTAGAATACTCAGCAATAATACTAACTGCTCGTGTTAAAGGATACTGGGACTTCTGCTACCTCACTTGTTACAATTTTGGAGGCAACTCTCACCTTGTGCAGATTATGACTATCTCAACTATGATGAACTAAAAGTTGTAACTTATATTTGAACACATATAGAAGTCTATTTTCATAAAACTAATACTTGACTACACATGATTGGATCTAAAATGTTGGTCAAAAAGAAACTGAAGTGTATAATGACTTTAATTCATTTTAAAATTTAATCAAATAGCTAACCCTAAAAATCTGACAGTTGATTAGGATTCCCAGAGGGACAGTGGGGAGGGGGTCAGTGGGCTGTGGTAGAGGACTTTGGGTACCTTGATTGCATGTAGACATAGATATAAGGGTGTGAGCTTATACCTCAAAATC
Source organism: Uropsilus gracilis (assembly GCA_004024945.1). Taxonomy (NCBI): domain Eukaryota; kingdom Metazoa; phylum Chordata; class Mammalia; order Eulipotyphla; family Talpidae; genus Uropsilus; species Uropsilus gracilis. The sequence continues at coordinate 28,327 of PVHY01008411.1, read as the reverse complement.
CTATACAGTGCTGCAGAACACCGCTGCCTCAAAAATTTTCTTTAAATTAAAAATTAGTTAATATACACCATGATTAAAAACTGTATTCACACAGGAAGACCTTTCATGAAAAGCAACCTTCCCCTGTCTCATTTTTCGCCAACCCCCATCCTGCCTCCAGAGGAAATTGAGTCTGTTTCTAATAATTGAGAAAGTTACTTCAATCTCTCTAAGCATATGTTGGTTATGGCTTCTTTATTTATCAATTCTAAACATTCTCTCTTGGCTTTTTGCTTTGATAGACAAGAATCAAGTGAAAGAAAAGGACTTTCTCCCTTTTTCTTCCCTTTCTCAGTAAAGGAACATAATCATTTCCAGGTTCTACGTTGGATAATTCATAACTTCCAGCACTGTTGTTGTAATTAGTTTGCTAGTACTACTATAACAAAGTGCCATGAACCGTGGTTTTGGCAACAAAATCTAGAGTCACTGAGTTCTAGAAAAGTCTGAAATCTAGGTGTGAGCAGGGTAGCCCCTTCTGAACGCTGTGAAAAAAGGGTTTGTTTCATGTCTGTGTCGTTGGCTTCTGGGTGGACAACTTCCTGTGTCTTTTCACATTATCTACCTTCTAGGCTTATCTCTGTGTCCAAATATTTCCTTCTTGTATTTTATCATGATTCGCCCTTATAGCATCATTCTCATTTGATTACCAGAAAGACCCTGTCTCCAAACAAGTCCACCTTCTGAGAAGATGGGATTGAAGACCCCAACATGCAAATTTGAGGAGGGAGAGAACTCAATTCAACCCATACCAATGCCTATATCTTTGAAATTCTGTAAGTAGTATTTTATCACTATCATATAGTTATCAGTTACTGGTAGCATCTGGTAATTTTTTATGATAATATTTTCTTTTTACTTTTCTTGGATTCCATAATCAATGTTGTGTTGTCTTCACTCACTGAATTCTAATCAGGGGTCTTTATTACACAATCATGGGATAAAGCTGCTGGGTTGAGATCCTAGTTTTAACAAATGCTAATTATATGACTTTGGAGTACTTATTCATGCTTTTATTTCTAAATCATATATTTTTAAAATGAATACAATATAGCTTATGAGATTAAATGTGTCGATATTTATATAGCTATTAGAGGAACCTCTGGGACATAGTATATTCTCACTATGTTTCAGCAGTTTTTATGATTATCACACTTCAACAGAACTATCAATTGCATCCGGGTGTGGTGGTGCACAGTTGTTGTCCAAGTGCTGGGAGGCAAGAGGCTTGGGATCACTTGAGTTCGCGAGTTTGAGACTAAGCCAGGCAATATAGCAAGAACCTGGTCTCAAAAAAGTAGCTGGGCACCATGGTGGGTGCCTGTAATCCCAGCTACCTGAGAGGCTGAGGCTGGGGATCGCTTGAGTCTGCAGTACCCTGGGCAACTTGAGTCTGCATGCAGTCCCCCAGGCAACATAGTGAGACCTAGTCTCCAAAAAGAGAAAGAAAGAAAGGAAGAAAGAAAGAAAGAAAGAAAGAAAGAAAGAAAGAAAGAAAGAAAGAAAGAAAGAAAGAAAGAAAGAAAGAAAGAAAGATCACAAGAAGCATCAATTGCTACTCCCACAACTATCATTATTTCAGATAAGGATTGCTCCTAAATGTTAAAACCACTGGTTGTATGGAAGGTGGTTGTGAAACAAGAGTCATGATTTCACTGTCCCTCCCCATGAACTGTGTCTGAGTTACCTCAGTGAACACAGGACTCCATTGTGTACCACCTTAATCAAGTAACCTGAATTACTATCAGCAATGTTGGGAATTGTCTTTTAAATTTCAAAGATTCCTTTATTATTTTATAGTTTTTCTTTTTCCTTGATACTGTTCTTAAATATCTTTGAAATTTTTATGTAATATCGTCTTAAATTTCTCTGAGAATGCTAATTAGAATAAGTTTAACGTTCTCTTCTGCTCATGAAAATCTCTCTTTTAGAGAGAGAAACCTAAGAATATCCCTCTCCTAGGATACTCTTTATTCATGATTGTATTCATCTTTTTGTTGCTTTTTCACAAGTTTTCCTCAAATGGTAGCCACCCATAGGGTGGTAGCAAACCGTGAGCATTGTGTATTATGTAGTGGTCTCTGGAAAGTGAGCTAATTGCATGATAGACTTTGAGCTGTGGTATCTCTGGATTTCCTCCCACATTCTGTGAGGTAGGTTGTTTGCCTAACCTACTTGCAGTATGTCTCATATATCACAGTTGGAATCTTTACTCCAACAACCATTACCTTCCAGATATTTTTCAATGTTTTGGTCCTCAAATAGCCCCACCCAGTGAATTTTATTATTACACAGCCACAACCTTCCTCTTTCATTGTTTTTAGTCAGTTTTTGCTGGGAGAGCCACTCACAACCTTACCTCAATAATTTGTCATGGAGATGACTCCTGCTTCTGTTGTGTTAGCTTATTGGTTTGGCTGGGCTTCCCCATCTTCCCATTTTGGCACCCAGGGAGAAGGAGCAGCCTGCATCTGGGACATGCTGTTCTTATAGCCAGGACAGGAACACAGCAGAGGCAGCATCAAACCACACATTCCCGCTTACGGTCTCTTCTGGAATGTAGCGTTAGAACTTCCACACATCGCGCTGGCCAAAGAAATCTCAAGTCCAGGTTCTAAGTCAACAGGGACATTCACCATCTACCATCTTCACCCTGTTGGTGAAGTCAATAGGGCCATTCACCACTGCCACCATTCACCATTCACCAGAGGGAGACATGGCCACAGTGGGGCCAAGATGAATGATGATGAACACATAATAAAGCCTTTCCCACCGCATTCATGGTCCTTGCGATTAAAGGTGTTAAACCAGAGTCCTCAACCCATGATTCATGTGATATCGCCTGAGTTACTTAATTTATTTATCTCAATTACTTCACCTTTAAAATGAAGACAAAGATAACCTTGACCTCGAAGGATTATTAAGATGATTAAATGAGTAATTAGAGGTAAAGGGTACAGTTCAGTGCCCAACGTAAGCTAAGCGCATAATACCTGTAGCTATGATTTGGCTGTGACCATGTCTTCCCGAGCATAAGCGCTTTCAGAAATCTTTCACTATTTCTCTGCAGAAATATTCCTCCAAAGGAACTGGAATAAATTTCAATAGTGGAATATGATACCACTTGAAATATATACATATAAAACATGCATGCGTGCCCACACTTATAAAGCCACTCCACTTTCCATCACCACTGGAATTACATTGGGAAACACTCAAAGGGGACTGTGGAGATTTATCTCTGTTTGCAGATGATGTGGTGATCAGTTAAAATGACTCAAATTCAGAACCCCCAGCACTAGCTATCATTTTGCTTCTTTTGTTTATATTGTTTGAAACTTAAATATTAAACAACGTTGACAGTTTGGCAGGGAAGCAAAGCTTCCTTCTGCATCTGGTTTCTCTGAACTGAAGTATGTAAAGGAAAAGGAATGTATTATTTTTGCTTCATTATTCTTGGAAAGATAATATCAAATAAATGTTTGAGGGTTTACAATGAGTTTTCCCAGCTTAAGGATAGATTTGTTCCTTTTCATTTCTTGCTTGCTTTAGTCGAGTGAAATTTATTGATTGTATTTTAATGAGTTTGCCTCTCCGGGCTTGTGTTCTTCTGTGCTATGTCCAGATTATCTGGCTTTGGGTAAAGGTAAGTTCTTACCAATGCTGCATAAGTCAAAGAAGTCATGAAATTCACAAACTAAACTCTCCACCTTCTCTAATTTCTTCTCCAAAAGGCAATGTATTAATTTCTTCTCCAAAAAGCAATGCTTTAATTATTAATATATCTTCAACTTACAATGATATTTTTATGTGCTGCTAGTCAGAAAATGAAATGTAGAGTCATCAGGATATGCCTGAGCAGACCCTGTTTTTCTCTTAGGAGAGGATGGTATTTTTTTCCTTTATTTTCTAAGGTGATAGTAAAACCACATTTTATTAGCACTTTAATTTGGGAAGTCATAGTAGATAGAGATCAGTTGGCATGTGTGGTATTTAATACCTCAGATTTCTCAGTAGACTTGGGGGAAAGGGGCTGAATAATATGTCCATTTCTAGCATGGAGGAGAGAGAACCTGAAATTTGAAACAAAAATCAAATCATAGAAATTTCCAAAGAACATAGATTACACCATTAAATAGTCCAAAGAAGTGGCTGGAGTAAGAACTGTTTAATAATAGCAGGAATGACCCCTGCCGTGCAACTCATGAGTCCTTGGGATTAAAGGTGTTAAACCAGAGTCCTCAACCCATGATTCATGTGACATCACCTGAGTTACTTAATTTATCTCAATAACTTCACCTTTAAAATGAAGATAAAGATAACCTTGACCTCAAAGGATTATTAACTGCAGATTCTACAAACTTTGAGTTTTCCCTGGAAAAGATCAAAAGATTGGAAGCTCACGGGAAGTGAGCACTCCAACTTTCTGTGCATAAACACAAAAATAGGAGAAGGGTCAAGGGGTATATTGGACAGGGCTAATGGGCTGATGGTTCTACATCATGACCCATCTCACTAAGTGGTGATCACAGCTCACACCTCTACTCTTCTGTCAAATATGAGCATTACTGATGTTTGAAATGATTCTAATATTTTTCAATTACGCCATAGGCCATGTGGCATCATTGCCCATTGCAGAGGGGAGTTTTACTTTACAAGAAGATCATGAAGCTATATGGACCCTTATAGGTTTATCTAATTCTTAGGAAGGCTTGTCCATGTCATGGCCACTGCCTGGGGATATCTCTAGCAGGAATTTCTTGACACAAAAAGTGTGCGCACTTGCAAGCTTAATCTGCCACAGGTATTTAAGCCAAGTCTGGCAATGCCATCATCACATTCTCTCATCCACACATTTACGCCTCTCCTCAAATGAGAAGATCCACCATTGAAGTAACTAGAGTCCAGGAGATACCACCGTGCCCTTTCCATGTTACTTTTTCGCTCAGTACATAGGGCAGGAAAACACATTTGAGCTGGTTGTTGACATCTGGTAATTCTGAGGGTCTTGAAGCAATCACATTAGCCTTGCAGCAGCATGATTAAATCCAGGCAGCCTTCTTGCACCACAGAACTCTTCATCCCATAGTGAAGTTTGCTCTGCAGGAGAGGATGCTGGCAGCTTCCTCCAGGATGAAGCTTTTCCGCTGCACTTGACTCCGTGTTTTGGTAATGGTGACCTCAGAAACAGGAGAGCCTTGGAGGCTCTAGATGTGGGCAATGCAAGAGGGCAGAGCTACTGTGCTTCAGGAACATGGATTGCAAAGTGCTTGTCGGGATAGACAAAAGCCAAAGAAACTTCTGGGTCTAGTTTCCTGTATTGGAGCTCCTCAAGAAACAGCTCATCTGTCCATTGCCTAGGCCATGTAGAGCAATGAAAGAGGCAGGTTGTCCATGCTGGTGACATGTGTCCACACTCAGAGGACCGAGACTCAGGCTAGAGCTATTTCTGGTGACAGGCATTTGCTGAAGGCCACCGTGTCCTAACACAGGGCTCAGGTCAGAGGGCACAATGAAATGTAAACACAACCTGAAAATATAGTAGGAGACAAGGAAATTCTCCTGCCCTGATGGTGGCACGTGCAGTTTGGAAGGATGGTGTGGGTAAAGCAGGAATGTGCCCGTGTACAAAACACCAAGGAGCCCATTTAAAGAAGAAACCCTAGAGCAATGATCATCCAAAGCACTAAGGAAACTTGAACAAGGACAACAAGGACACTTGTTTTAGCGATGTCATGATGTGTGACCAGTTGGCAGCAATATACACATCTACCCTGAGGGAATGAACACATAGAAGACATGGCATTAGATGGTTGACCCATCACCTAACATAAACTATAGTTATTTTGGATACATACATATAAGATAGTGCTTCTGTGATGCAGCACAAACATATCAGTACTGATGGTGCACACAGACATATTTGTAGGAAAAGTCCTGTCAGGCACTTCCCCACTCCCCGTTCTGGTTGTCTCTGGAAAGTTGAATGAGCTGGAATGTCAAACTGACATTATTTTGCGATGGTGCATTGATTTAACAAATAGTGGAATTTCAGGGATTGATCCTTCTGGGTCTTAACCTGTGGTGGTTGCACTGAGCTGGGTCTAGACTCATCTGTATTTTGTGAGCATTCATTGTCTCTGCCTTTAAGATATTTATGATTTAGGTTGAAAACCATACTGAATATAAATAAATCAACTGGAGAATAATCAAGTGGTGAATTATGCCTTTGGATTTCCTAACACAAAAGTGTTTTAGAGAAAAAAGAGACCACCTCCCCAGGGTCTCCAAGCTCCCTTCAGGAAAGCACAGATTCAAAGCTATTCCTATAATATCATGAAGATGGCATTTCCATTTCAACTCTCATACTGTCACGAATCTACAGCGAAATCTTCAGAAGATATATGACACTGGATATTGAAACAAATTGAATGCAGAATCAGATAAAAGAACCCAGCTGTCTTCCATTAAGCCAGACACTAAAGAGATTTGCCAAAATGTAAAACAATGCCATTCTCAGTAAAATGTTTTTGATTTGCAAAATACCATTTTTTTCATCGACTATGCTGTTTACATTCACATGCAATAGATTTATTATTGTTGTTTTAAAGGAATAAATATTCTTCAATCTTCTAAGCTTTAATTTATTATACAATTAGCATAAGTAAGGATAATCCATGTAAAGGAAATCTTTGGGTTTTGATCGTTTTGAAGAGTGTGAGCTAGTTCTGAGACCGCAAGGTTGGAAGAATGCCTGGGTTACCACCGTGCTTGGAAGTGGTTCTAGAGTTGGTGAGCTGAACTCATCAGAGGGGAGTGTGGAGTTTGTTTCAAGGGGGGAGGAGAGCAACAGCAAAACTTTCCAGACTTGGAACCCAAAAATTAAGTAAAATTAAATTAGAAAGGTAAGGTAAGGATAACACTCATCACTGGAATTTTGCATATGGGATAGCTCGGAAAAAGAATTTTCAGAAATATTTATTAAGCATTCTTTGGAAAGTTCTTTGGCCCTCCCTAGGACACCTGTAAAGACAGGATCCTAATCTCTAATCTGCAAACACTCATGGCTTAATGCATATTTAATGACCAAGTTGATAGTGGTTCAGCTATTGGAATAAAAAATAAACTATAAGCTGTTCTTTTATTTCTTCACTAACATCTGGGAGTATGTATTTTAGGAACTTTATAAAAGTTTCTAGAAAAATCTGCGCTGTAGCTTTGGAGGAAGAAATTAAAGGTGCATGTTTGTTGGCTTCCTTTTGCTATAACTCAGTTAATCAAATTAATTCTATGCCTTTCAAACCACCATCTTGAGCATTGTTGCAGTTGGAATGGGTCAGGTCAGCTATTTTAATGAACCAGCCCTGAATCTCAGTGACTTCAAATGCCTAACTCTCCCTTACACTATGTGTCTGTCCATTGCAATCCAGGGGGAGGCTCTGCTCTGTTTATCCCACGCCATTTGATGTCATAGTCACAACATGCAGGACTGGGCCCCAGATCACAGAGGAAGAGAGGCTAGAAAGTTAAGCATAAGAAATTACTATAAAACGTTACTTGCTGTTGGGTAAATGAGTTAGTCTTGCTTTTTTCCTTCATTGGCCTGTATGACCAGGCTTGTATGATCTGGGGTGTGGCATCTTCCTCATGATGGTTGCAGCTCAGTGAGTGTGTGCACATGTGTGAGTGTGCATGTGTGAGGCACACCTGGGCCTAGGAGAGAGGGGAGAAAGAGGCATAGAGAGCAATAGCAGGAGAGAGAGAGCCCAGAGAAAGAGCATGAAGATTCCTGGGGAACTGGGGGACCCACCAGCCTCTGCCCATTGTCCCCCCACCTCCCCCTCAACCTTGGCCCTGCCCTACGCTGTGACTTGTGTAACTCTTAAAACCAATAAAGAACCTGCACAGACTGGTGAGCCTGATGCTTGCCCCTGCCCTTGCATGTATATTTTAATTGACCAAATATAGCTCATGGGCTCAATTAACTGCTGAAGACAATGATGAGGGGAGTAGAGGGTAAATGATTATTTAACTGGAAGGAGAAATCAGATATGGGAGAATCTAGACTTGCCCAGCAGAAGCACAATTTAAGAGAGATGACTGACCATAAGAGTCTATTTCGACACCCGAGAATCTCTCCAGGTGAATCACATTCGAGAACATTGCTTCTCCAGCTGAATTAAATTCCTGTCATCTGGCTCAAACTGTCTGTGCTATCAGGTTTCCCTCCTATATAGCTCTGTTGCCTCTATTTCTTATCTCTTTCTACAGTCTAATTACTCTTTGACTGACTAGTCCAATGAACACTATTAACTTTTATCCCAAATGGACCATATTTTATAAATATGAGGTATAGTTTTTAAATTGAGGTATAGTAATATATAGCATTGTACTAGGTGCAGGTGTATAACAAAGGCTCAATATAGTACTTATTGCAAGAAACTAGCCATTATTACCCACACACAAATCACTGATTATTTTCTTGTGCGGTGGACTTCTAAGTTCTACTTTTCAGCAAAGTTCAAGTATGTGATAGAGTTTATTTTATATGCAGAGGCGTTAAGGTGTACATTACTCCCCTTTGATTTAATTGATTTAGAACCAGAATTCGTAGCTTTTGAAAGTTTCACTTATTTTATCCAGTCCCTGGCAGCCATCATTTGTTCTTTTCAATGATGAACTTGTTTGTTTTTTTCCCACTTAAAAATGAAAAAGATGTGATCTACATACATCATGGAGTATTATGCTGCAATCAAGACTGACAAATGGGAAACATTTGTGATGACATGGATGGACCTAGAGCGAATCCTACTAGCAGAAATAAATCAGAAAGAAAAAGACAAGAGATGATCTCACTTAAAGACAGGACACAGGAATAACAAAGAGAATGACAAGAAAAACCCAAAATAAGCTGGCAGTGGAGCTGGGACAGGCTGCTAGGGGAAGGGTAGGGGGAGAAGGAAATTGGGTAAGGGAAAAATACCAGAAGATCAAGAGGAGTGCTCGGGCGATGGGGTGGAGGGAGAGCCCTGGGGAATGCAATGATGTCATATACCTGCTTATATGTATACTTCTCTGCATGAATATGCAAACAACAAAAAGATTAATAAGAATATGAGATCATATATTTTGGTACTTATCTTCCTGTGTCACTTTACTTAGCATAATGCCCTTAAGGTCCGCCATTGTTGTGACAACAAGTCGTTCTTTGTCATGGCTGCCTACTATTCTATATATGTTTATATTCACAACTTGATTCTCCATTCATTTATTGGTGAATGATTAGCACTTATGTCATTTACATATCTTGGCTACTGTAAATAATATTACAGTGAATGTGAGGGGGCAGATCTCTTTATAAATCAGTGCTAGCAACTTCTTCAGAAAAATACCCAGAAGTGGAATTATTAGACCATATGATATTTCTACTTACAACTCTTTTTTTTTTTCCTTTTTTTTGAGACTAGGTCTTGTGGACTCAAGTAATTCCTAGCCTCAGCCTCCCTATAGCTGGGGTTACAGGCACACACCACCACACCCAGCTAATTTTTTTTTTTTGAGACTAGGTCTTGCTATGTTGCTTGGGGTAGTCTCGAACCTGCAGACTCAAGTGATTCCGAGCTTCAACCTTCCAGTAGCTTTGATTACAGGCATACAGCACCACACCTGGCTCTATTTGTAATTCTTTAAGGAAATTCCACACTGTTTTCCATGGGGCTGTTGCAATAGACTTTCACCAATACCCTGGGACCCCTTTTCTTTACATCCTTACCGATACTGTTTCTACATCCTCACCAAAGCACCAGTTTCTTGTTTTCGTGATAATGGCCATTCTACCAGGTGTGAGATGACAGGTTGTGACGTTGTGATTTGCGTTTCTCTGATGAGTGATGTTGAGCATTATTTCATGCACCTGCAGTTCAAAAGACACTTATTTAAAAAATTGTGGGCAAGAAATATGGCTCCTTTAATAAGCTCAGCTTTACTCAAGTCTAATATTACCTCCAGTTAGGATTCCACTGTCTGCCCTTTCTCCTCATGGGTTGGAAAGCAAAGTGCTTTGAAAATTTCTAGCATGCATGTGCATGAAGTATGTCTGAAGGTATGCAGATGGAGTGAACTACTTTCAATGTGGATATTGTTAAAAATATATAAATGGTGACATATCTTATGTCTAATCCTTGTGTCTAATCCAGAAATCTAACCATAGTTTGTGCTAACAGAAGTAGAGAGTGCAAGGTTAGTGGTAAATATTGGTTAGGACCTACTTGTAGAGTTGTTGGCCGGTGGAGAAAGTTAACTTTCATTGCTGAACTGTAACTAGTCTCATGCAGCCATGAAGAAAATGCACGTGGAAAGCTATGTGGAGCAGAGATGTGGTGGAAGGAACCTGAAGTCAGATAGACCTGGAGCTGGGACTTGGATCTTAACCAAAGAAAGGGAACCACATAAAACTGCCCATCTTTCTTCAGCCTAATCATATAAGCAGCAAGTTATTCTTCCAGTTCATCCAAGTTCATGCACTGAACAGACCAGCCAGGTCAGCTCTGAGCATTTCGAAGTCTTTGGACAAAAAGACAAATTTCTATCCCTCTCCTTTTCATTCATTCTAAAAAAAGTAAATACTGGGATGAGAATGGGAAATACAAGTCACAGGCTAAAACAATAGCAATTACAGAAGAGGTCAGCCACAGGTATCAGTGAGCCCAGCCGTTCAGCTGGTGCTGGGTTTCTTCTGAAGGTCCATGTGATCATAAACTTGGAACTCACAGGGGAAGCGACCACGATGGATCAAAGCCAGCTACTTTACCTTAGAAGACTCTGACTGCTGGGATTATATTTTACACCATGCCTATGTCTGTGATTTAGCCATGGAGGTATGCTGGCATGGTTGAAAGGACCTATGCTATTGTGATTTCTGAGAAGTATTTTATTATGCTATTTGCTTCTCCCATCAAGCATAGGAGGTATTTATTATTAGACAGGTCAGAATACTGGACCTTGGTAAAGTGTCTTGGTGGAGGTCGAGGATGAGCTACATCCTGGGAATGAATGAATGATTGTATTTTCAGCTATTATGGTGACAAAGGAAAAAATATCATTTCACTCTGCTTGACTCTGGATACTTTTATAATGACAGTGATTTTGCTGGTAATACAATATTTTATCAAGAAGGCGTGACAAAGTTCTCAAGGAGACTTGATGTCTTGGTGTTTGAAAAGCCCACCATTGTTTTAAAGCCTTTGCTTTTAGATTTCCTGGGAATAATTTAGGTCCTTTTTGTCTTATGGCAAAGCTGTGTGTAAGGCACCTAAGGACTCAGAGCAGAACTCTGGAAGTGTATGAGTGAGGAAATGCATGAAACATTCTTCCTATAAACCTTCACATCAGGGCTCTGAGGCCTGAGGACCACAGTGTGGGGTTAGGGTGGTTAACAGCTATTTTCAGCATTGTGCAGGAGGTTGTCCAGTGAGAAGCTGACTCACTCTTGGAAGCCATTTCACTTACACAACATGTTCAACAGCCAATCAAGCGATAACCATTCAATCTACCAAAAGAACACAAGCTGTGAGCCAGAGGTGACTGCTTAGTAACTCAATCCATAAACATCTTAGCCAGTGTTTGTGATTTACATGACCCTGGACTTTGTTTTCCCCGAGGCAGTAGACGAACCATCCCTGTATCAAAACTATTTTTAAAAAAGAAGCAGGCTGATGGAAACTGTGAACCGTGGCTTTCTGTTTGGGGGACAGAATCATTTCTCCCCACGAAAGCTTAGAAATTGGATCATTTTGGCCAATTCCCCAGGAAAGCAATAACAGGTGTGGAAGGGCCCCAGGAAGGGAGAGAACATAACAATCTCCTTTCCTCTGGCATGCAACGAAGGCTCCAGATTCTCACTTCATTTCTTCTTGTTTTTATTACTTCCAACATTCCTCTTTCTCCAATCAGGTTCCTGCCATGGATTATATACTCCTGTGTGCTTCTATTAGAAAGGTTTAGGCTTACACTCAATTGTGGCCCTATACTTCAATTTCAGGCGCACGCTGGAGTCTGCTGAATGCTTCTATTGTCTGCAGCTTCCCAGCCCTTGAACTTCTAAGCAGAAACAACCAGGTTTTCCCATTGTTCTGGAACAGAAGCATAGTATCCAGTAAGGCGACTACAAGTAACCTCTTTAGAAGTGCTCTTTTGCCCCTTAAATGATCTGAATTCAATAACCTCAAAGTCCTAGGGCTGTGGGGGTTGAATTCATGCCAAGTGAATTAGAAAATGACATAGCCTTCCAGTCCTCAGCAGACTAAGACCCTTTTCTCAAGGGAGAACGCACTTGGTTACAGCAAGCTTCAATCAGTCACAATAGAGGAATCCATTTAAACACTCCTGCAGAACTCAAAGGCAAAATGTATTATAACACCCAGTTGATCTACATGTAAATTAGCTTGTTTTTTTTTCCATTAAATTTAAAGGCTGTATTTAAGAAAAAAGTCTATGACCCATTATTTTCACAAGATGATGATCTTTAAATATAAACTATACTTCTACTCCTTTTACTCTCTTCAGTTCCTCTAATTGTTATTGTCAGATCACTTGGGAATCCCGTTCTTGCTTCCTTCTTTGAACGTATACAAAATTTGTTCCCTCTATTCTTATTCTTTGGAGACTTTTCCTCATTTTTATCCTTTCTCTATCATTTTGTGTGGAAAGGAGGACTCTAAAACCCCAGGGTTCATGGGGAGGGCCCTCAGAGAAAAGAAAACAGTTCAAATGAAGACCTTTGTTTTTGCATAGGCAAATTGCTTACCCTCTTTATGCCTGTGATTTCTAGTCTGTAATTAGACTAATAACAGTATCTTTCTCAAGGGACTGTGAGACTTAAATGATTCCTATCAAGTGCTTTGCACAATGCCTAGAGCACGGTAAGTTCAATAAATATCAGGCTTATTACAAACATTAGTTTTGCCTTTTGTTATTCAATAGGTGCTGGATAAGGTATTTAGCTAAATGCTGTTAGGGATTCAAAAGATTAATAAAGCATGGTTCTTGCTTTCAGGGAAAATACCATCTAGTGGTAAATGAGCAGAATAGATGCCAGCAAGAGGAGTAGCAGGAGGTGCTGCAGGGATCCCATGTTGCCCAGCTGGGCAAGGGGTGAGAGTCTTTCCCTATGGAGGAGTCATGGATGCTCTGATGGAGGGATATTGTCTATCTGAGTCTTGACAGAACATTGAAAACACAAAACTGGATGCTTTTCAGTGTATTACCTATAATCATTCAAGGTCAAAAAGTAGCTTGCTTTAAATTGCATGATCTTTATGAGGAAGCCAGGTTATAAACGTATCCACTGGCTCTGTGTCTGCCTGTGGGACATTTTAGTCCTTAGCCCGTGTCCCAGGAAATTGTTGCACTTTGTCCACTGGTTTATAAAAGTCTTCGATATTTTATGACCGATGGATTTTTCACATTTTATAAGCCTGTTTAACACTTGCGGTAGCTATTTTTACATCATCATTAACTGATGAAAAGTCTTTTTTAAAGATTAAAGTCATGTTGTATTAGAACATTCTATTAAGTTACAGGTGTGTATTGTTGAGACTTAACACATGTTAAGTCTCACCCTCACTCAGTGAGCCTAAACTCAGAAATTACGCAGAATCAGGCTTGGTTGGTTAGAAGCTGCATCGGAGAATCAACTCCTTTAAGTTGACCTTTCAAAGTCCAATTTTATCTCTGTAAGGTGAAGGATATGACCGGTCTTTCAAGGATGCCAAATGTTATGTCATTTGAGTTCTAAATATCAACCCATTCTTGCATTTCTAAAATTAGCTCCACTGAAGGTGGCTGTGTTCCTCTGATGTGCTACTGGGTTTTCTTTTCTAGTTAATGAGACTGTCTCCAATTCAGCAGTTTCCCCAGTGGCCAAGGATGGAAATATTATGCATCCTGGTGCTTCCAAGCTAGATGCCAGGACACTTATCCAGAATTTGCAAGTAAAATAAAGACCTATTTTGCCTCCTCTTAGCTTAACACCTGCTCTGAAGATAAAAGGGGGAAAGGGGGGGGCAAAGCTGGAAGTGGATAAAAAAGGAGAAATTCTTTAGAAAGTCTTGCCGGCATTTGTGGCATATACCTTTGAATCAGCTGTGTGGGGTCCATGACCTATGCTAATATGGCCAGATGACTGCTTTTTACACATGAGAACACCAAGGTCAAAAACAGCATGTGTAGCTAGGTGGAATGGAAGTAGGAAGGGAGAAAAGAATGGTGAAATTAACCATTAAAGATGGTGAAATTAACCAAAAATTAAGGGGCTAGCCTTCATCTCTAACTCTGAGAGTGAAGGAAAGCCCTTAGCAGGATTTTAAGCAGAGGAATGATATAGCACAAAAGGCTCTCTTTAAACCAAGTGATATTACCTAGGAGACTTTGTCATTATATTTTCATTTTGGTATTTTTGAAACATCTAAAACAGAGGCATATTGGTGTATGTTAATAGAAATGTTGTTAGAGCCAGAGCTTAAAGGTATTCAGTGTCAGTCAAAGGTATTCAAAGACAGTCTTGATAGTTTATCATTATTCTTTGTTAAAAATATGCTTCTTATGATGTTTTCCCTAAACAGTCAATTTCTCTCCATTATTGTGAGATTTTATTATTTAAAGCCTATGACTCATAAGTTAAATATTTCATTGAAGATAATATATAATTAGCATTTCATTCTAGATTAGTATATGTGATTTCAAATATAAACAAGTAAACTAAATCATTTCACACCATTTGTTTCTTACATATGACTGCAAAGAAAATATTACTTGCAAGGACCTGTTCTCCTGGACCATGTTCTGGAATAAAATCATGGCTGGAGTTTCTGTTCACCTTTTGTATCACCTCTTCTCTGACAATCCCACTGGATTGAAAGTGAGGAGCTTGAGAAAGACTAACAAAATACCCTTCCGTGAGCAAATGTAATTCTCCCACCTGAGAGCAAGGAGTCAGATGAAATCCTGTGATGGGGCTAATATTTTACCAGACAGCACTAGCTTCTAATCAAATAGGAAGGTACCACTGCTATCTCTCTTTCCTTTGTACCCAGATTTCAAACATCAGTCTGCTAATGGAATATTTCTGTGTCATACAAACTGAGGAGAATCTGAAGAAATGATAACTTACCATATAAAAGAAGACAGTTTCCTTATGGAATAAGTAAAGATCTATCAATAAACACATTTTTTGATATGTGTCACATTCGATTCATTTATAGCAAATTACAAGAATGTCTGATTCTTAGTTTTTTCTCCTCAATAAAATTTGTATGGTTATCATTCTCAGAAAAGTATTGTAAAATTCAGATTGATTCCTTCACTAGATTTGACTAGATCAGCCAAATTATTCCAATAGCTAACCATCATACTGATATTTATTTTATAGCCTATTAATTTGGAGGATTAAAAATGGCAATGAGATTTTTAACAATGTGGTAAAACAGCATATCCCAGATGACTGAATCTTTGACCTCTGTCAGGAGGTAGCATTTTTTTCTGTCATTGCTCAAAGCAGCAATCTCCAAAGTCATTGATCACCCACCACTGTGCTAATGAAGCCTTCACTCTATGGAAATATGGGTGAAAGAAAATGTGGTTTGGTTTGTTTTTCAAAAAAGTAAATAGTATCAATTTAGAGAATTTCCTTTAGCTTTGAATTATGTCTTTCCTACATTTTTGGTTTTAAATTTGTTTTTTTCTCTAGGAAATAGTTAATAATTTTTCCTAGAAATTTCTCTCAGCTGACTTTCACTAAGTTCTCAAATTTGGTAAGATTTTTAATGAAAACAATCTCTTTAGTAAGTGGAATGAGGGCTTCCATTTTATTTCCAGTCTCCTTCTAATTTTATTTCCAATATCCTTTATTCTGCTTCAGCCCAGTTGCCTACAGGAGCTATTAAAAAGTAACATTCTTAGCTCTTGTCACTCTAGATGTCTCCCAGGAAGATTTTATTTCTTTTGGTAAAAATATTACCTTTTTGCTCCATGTGTTACTCTTTCTCTAGGGAGTTTAAACATTCCTACCAAGTCAAATTTAGGAGAATCCATATAACTTCCTTAAAAACCATAGCTGTCATTAAGAGAGAGTTCTTGTTGTTCTTTCTCTCATTAAAGTTCAGTTTATGATATACCATTTATTCCCATTTAAGAACTATTTTCATCAGTTACAATATCAAAAATTTTATATTTATTTTTTCTTAGCAACTTTGATGAATGCTTAGGCTAATGACAGCTATCAAAATTTTAATTTAATCTTACTAATGTTGTGCATTTAATATCTAGGTTAATTTTTTCCTATGGATATTTATTGCTCTAGTAACTTTGGAGATCACCCAGGCTTTGAATTGATATTATATAGTATTATATAGTATGTAGTATTATATAGCATATAGTATTCTCAAAAAGAATACTATAGACATCCTCACATATTTTGGAGCAGTGTCACTTTCTTATGGTTACAAAAAGTAAAAATACATTAAAAAAGCATTATTGGGTCTCTTCAATATGATGGAACTCTGCAGGGGAATAACAATTACAAAAATATGTCAAAGTAAATGGACTACTTAGCTAAGCGTGGAAGGAGTGAAAAAAAGGTTGGGGAGAGGAATTGCATAAGGGAATGATGCATTCATCCATCTAACTTGAATAGATGAAAAAATAACAGTATAAATATGGGGCTTAGAAATATGGAGGTAAATGGAAGAAAACATGTAATTAAAACTTTAAGAATTCTTCTGTTGCTTAGGGTAATAAGTGGTAGAGTTTTAATCTTGCAATGAAAATGCTCTCAATAGATGGGGATTTCTACATGTATTTGCATATATTAGTTATATAATTAGAAAGGTTCCTATTAAAAAAGTTCTGAACATCTGGAAGGAATTTTTCATGTTAGAGGTGATTTTCTATAGGAAAAGAGATTGATGAGAGCTCATTTGACTGTAATATGCATACTAAAGTACTGTAGTTTGTCCAAAACTTTTGTGTTGACAATCTAATTTCCAATGTGACAACCCTGAGAAGTAGGACTGAGGTGAAGAAGGTTACATGAAGTCCTAAGGATGGGGCCCTAATCGAATAGTCAACACCCTCATAGGAAAAGAAAGAGTATTCCAGAGCTTGCTCTACACTGTGTCAGCACACAAGGACAGGAACACATCTGAAAGGCAGGAAGAAGCTGCCACCAGAACTCAACTTTCAATTGGGTCCAGAAGTGTGAGAAAATGGATTTCTATTTATTTTATTGTTTAATTATATTCCTTACATTGCTGTACTTCTCCATGTTTTTCCCACTACCACATCAATCATGACACATCACCATGTTCTCTTGTGTTCCTTCCTCCCCTGTCTTGTCCCTGCACTCCTCGCTGTATGTCTCAGCCTTATTATTTATGGCCAGCTTGTTAGTTTTGACTTTTTCTTGTTTGTTTGGTTTCTCTATGGTTCCCATATAAGTGAAACCATCCAGTATTTATCTTTCACCTCCTTCTGACTGATTTTTGCCTGGCGTAATCCCTTCCAGCTCCATCCATGTTGCTGCAAATCATATGAGTTTGTCTTTTCAAATCATATGAGTTTGTCACAGAGTAATATTCCATTAAGTATTGAATTTTAAGATTTTTTTTTTGAGACTAGGTCTCGCTATTTTTGTCCATGAACTTCAGGCTCACGTTTTCCGGGGTACCACGGACTCAAGCAACCCCCAGCCTCAGTTTCCCAGGTAGCTAGGATTACAGGCTTGCACCACCACGCTCAGCTATTTTTGGGACTAGGTCTCACTACGTGCCCCCACCGGGACTTGAACCATGATCCCTGGCCCCAGCAGTGGCTTCCTAGGCTACTGTTTACAGGCACACACCACCGTGCCTGGCCAAAATTTCCATTAACTTTCATAGCATTTTAGCTTCATTGCTTTATAGGGCTGCATATGATTCAGAAACATAGGAAACTGTCTCCTCAGATGTATGTTGCTACTCCACAAGCAAGCATGTATGTTGCCACTCCACATGCATGTATGTATGTTGCCACTCCACATGTACCACCAACACATCTGCAGTCCTTCTTTGTGGTTCCTCTTGCCCCTTTCCTCTCCCATGGCTCTTCACCCCTTTGGCAATCTCAGTTTTAGGCTTAAGACTTCTGTTTTCGGTTTGCTATTGTCAACTCTCTGTTGGTTTCTCTATAATCTACATATTCATGAAAATATCCAGCCTTTGTCTTTCTCCCTTTGACTTTGTTTAGCATAATACTCTCCAGTTTCATCCATGTTATTGTAAATGAAAAGAATTATTTTAATGATAAATGGGACATTCCATTGAATATATACCACATTATTTTAAGCTACTCATCTTTGCTGGGATGCTTGGGCTATTTCCATAACGTGGTTATTATAAATAGTATGATGAGGAACATAAGAATAAGAATGCATATTTTCCTTTGAAATTTTTATTTTCCTTGGGTAGATATTTAGGAGTGGAATTGCTGTGTCATATTGTGGGGGTCCAACTCCCGCAGGGTCGGGAGTGGAGGTGGTGTGGAAGGAGTCGACAGAGAGAAATGAGACACGCAGACTTGTGGAGTACAGTGGAGGTCTGATTTTATTGTGTGCAGGCAAGGTTTTCATAATTTTTCTAGGTAGGCAGAATACATTTTGTGGCTTGGCAAGTGCATACAGTGAAGAAATAAAGAACTAAGTCTTCGTTTATTAGTTATAATCATTTTTAACAGGAAGGGAAAATAGACATTGTTCTTCATTCTGCTAAAGCAGATCACCTGTAGACTAAGCAAAATCTTAAGGTTAGTGTGGCTAATAGTTTAATAATAGTTAAGGACACCAGCCATTTATTACGCACATGGCATGCTTTTTATTAGTTTGGGGGTTATTAGCTTTTTATTAATTTCTGTTTTGCTCATTTTTTATTTTTCACAACATCCTTTGAGCACTTCTTGGTTATTTCTTACAAACTGAGGTCCCAATTTTTTAATAATATTTAATATATATAATATTAAATATTAATATATATAATATTAATATATATAATATTTATATTATATATATATTATATATTATATATATTATATAATATTTATCTGTTTAATTAGGATATGTTTTGTTTCATGAGTCACGAGACACTAGGTGAGGCCAGATCTTTTGATCTGCTCCCATGAGAGCGAATAATATTGACCCACTTAGTGTTGGAATCATTTACAGGAATCTTGCCATTTTGTTCAGAGAGTTTTTAGGAATATATATGAATTTAGTCACAGGAACTGATTCATTTACATTTGATTCATCCAGGTGTGCAACAGAGACTACAAACCCTATTAAGATAAACAGGTCAATAAACAATCCAATTACCCCTAACCAGAGAGAGAGGGGCCACACGTATTTCCAAGAACAGCCTGCCTTGCTGTTCTTAGAATTCCTTTAGATAGAGCCTTGCTTATGCCCAGGCACGGAAGAGGTTGTGGCATCATAGAGTAGATCTATAATTAATATATTGAGAAACTTCTATATTGTTTTCCATAAGGTCTAGACCAATCCACATTCTTACCCACAGTATAAGAAGCTCCCTTTCCCCCACATCCTCACCCATGCTTGTTGTCTCTGATCATTTTGCTATCGTTCATTCTCACACGTGTGAGATGGCATCTCATTGTGGCTCAGGTCTGCATTTCTCTAACAAGTTATGATGACTAATTTTTCTTGTCCCTAAAGGCCATCTGAATGTCTTCTTTGGAGAAGTGTCTACTTAGCTCTTCTGCCCATGTTTTGATTGGATTTCTTCTTTTCCTTTTTGTTCAGTTGTATAAATTGTTTATAGATTTAGACACTGACCCCTTGTTAGGTGTGCAAATATTTCCTCCCCATCTTTGGAATGTCTTTTTGCTTTAATGATAGTTTTTTCACTGTATAGGAATTTTTTGAGTTTGATCTATGTAGTCCTGTTTGTTTACTTTTGCTTATGCTGCTCTTGCCCTAGGAGTAAAATCCCCCCAAAATGTCACTGAAGGTAATATCAGGGAGTGTTTTGCCTATGTTTTCAATCACCCAGTCTATGACATTTTCTTATGGAAACCTAAGACATCTGGTATACAAGTAATTTTATATTTTTTCATCATAATTATATATCATTTATGATGAAAATACATAACTCTGGGGAAAGAAATATAATAACTCCATATTTCCAAAATTTTGAAAATTGTAAAAAAGAAGATACCTTATATTTCATTTCTGTCCTATACTTTCAATTTTATATCTGTTCACATTTTAGATAGTCACACTTTCATTTTTTGTTTTCTTTTGTTCTAATATTTCACATTGTCATATGACCAGGATGTTATTACTAATGTTTTAAACTATAATTTAAATAACTACAAAGTATTTAGTTGAGTTGATATATTTTATCATAACTCTATTTAACCAATTTGTTTGTGGTTGAACATTTTTGTTTTTATACTTTTTGGCTATTATGAAAAACAGTGTACTAGATATAGCCAAGCATATGGCTTTTTCAAGTTGGACTTATTTCCTTAGGATAGATTCCAGATTGAAATGACTGAGTCAAAAAGCAAAACAGTTTTAAAAGCTTGATACATTTTGCCAAATTGCAAATTGGACAATATTGATGAATTTATTTGTGATGTTATAGATAGATTTCGATTTCACCTTTCAGATGTGCTCTTCCTTTGAAGCCACTCTTGTAGAGTGAAAGGTAGAGTTTCGGAAATTTCAGCTATTTTGTGGTCCCCATTTTTGTTCAAGGTGGAGATCTCTCATGAATGCATATTCCAGGACCAGCACATGAGAGGCTGGTGTCGTATGTTGAGAGGTAACTTGCTGATCAGAAAAACAATGTTGATAAGTAATACATCAAGATGAACCCTCTAAAATGTGCAGGAAATTAGACAAGACAGTGAAAATACCACTATTCTTCCTGTTATTCTTTCCCTGAATTCATGGTGCAGCATTTATGCTACTCTGAATCCCTCTCTTTAATAATAACAGCATATCTATCTTTACTTTGTGCTGCTGTAGAGGATGCTGGATTGGAATAAGTTAAAGTTGGATCGTGAATGCTGAAATTCTTCTTGATATTTTTTAACTGGAAAGAAGTTAATTCCAAGGAATAAGTCCTTGCAGAACTGTCAGAAGTCGGAGAAGTGAAGGTCAAGAAAAACCATGGCTAACATTTAGGAAATCAGGAGTGACAAGATTCATAGCCTGTTGCTTCCAATTATCTCTGCTGCCTGCTGATGTGGGTAATTCACAGAACACCTGGAAGCCACTCAAGTCTTGTGACTGCAGCATCTCCACATGTCTGCCAGCTGCTGCCAGAAGAGAGAAATAGCTGCACTTCTCTTCTGCCTTCACATTTCACAGAATTGTTTCTCTCTGGAAGAATGTATACTGGTATCCTTTGTGCCAGCTCTTCCGGAAAATGTATAGTTGAGCCTTTGAGATGGAGGGGAGAATTAGAGTCACAGATTTGGTGCTGACTGGCAATACATTTGAAGTCCAGTTGCTTACTATTATCTCTTCCCATTTTCTTTTTTCACAAAGAGTCTTAATAGTGTTCAGTATCCACTTCATCTGAACTTCGGGACAAGGTAATCAGGTTGACAGGCAAGTTTCTGTGTTGATGGGTAGCCTGGAGGTGTGTGGACTGTGTGGAGAGAGAGCTTAGCTATATGTCTCTGTCTTCTCTTTAACAAGGACAGGGAAGCACATAACATATTCTGAAGCCATGAAGAGATTGGGTGATGTGGATATTAAGTGAAAATAGGAGACAGGAAAAGGAACTTATTTTTGATGGACTTAATTAGAACTTAATTCTACTACTTTTCAAATGATGCCTAAAATCTGCCCTCCTCCTGAATATCTAAGGTGCAATAATGAATGTCATCATTGTGGAGGCTGGTGTCTATCTTGGTTGTTGTTACTTGCTGAAAGCATCGTAACTAGTAACCCCAAGTACATGTCTGTGATTTGGAACTGATCGACACTAGATGACAAAGCACAGGTATTTTCACAATGTTCTCCAAAAGATGATTTCAGTGGCAGAATTCCTGAATACTACATATATCAAGACTATCCTGGGGATCCACTGAACCCCGTGGTCTCCCTCAGACTGTAGCTCACAGACAGTGTCACCCTGCTTGGACACAAAGTCACAGCCTTCATAGCTTTGCATGGCAGGAGTCTCTGCTCTTTCTGTGCTGAGCTGTGGCTGAAGATACAGAGACCTGAGGGGTAAGATCTCATAAGAACCATCACCAGCAAATGTCTTTATCTCTCTGCCCTCTATTTAACAAGGGGCATAGTCATTTATGGAGTGTCTTTGAAGAGGTCAAGTGCCCCAGAAGGTTGTGACAGTAAAATCATATTTTATAGCATTTAAAGATGACTGAGGAGCTAGAAATGAGGTAGGTCTAACCCCAAGGCATCTAACGTATGCAAGTTTGCCTAGCACTCTCTTCATTTTAATGTTCAATGTTTTGAAACTTTTATATTTTCCTTGGGTAGATATCTGGGAGTGGAATTGCTGGGTCATATAGTAGATCTATATTTATATGAATATAAGTAGATCTCTCTATATAAGTAGATCTATATTTAATCATGAAGATCTCACCTCCTGGAAAACCCCTCTATCCCTGGCAAGCTGGTATGGTGGTTCCTGCTACCTGTGCTTTTCTCCCTCTGTCACCTACCAGTCATGGGTCCTTGCAGACCTGGGGGCAACTCTTTGGACCTCCCTCCCTCCACTCCTGTCAAATGAGCAGCTTTGAAAAGATGCACTTCCGGCTTTAAGATGGCTTCCTCCCCTTAAAATGCGCTTCACCATTAGCTTGATTAGATTAGGCTCTTCCTAATCACGGATTATCAAGTTTTCCTATTCATAGACAAAGACACTGAAGCTCCGGGAGATAAGGGACTTTCTCAATGTCCCTCAGGTGATGCAGCAGCTAGGTCTTGTTCTCCTGAACCTCAACCTGGAGCGTCTGCCATCCTTCGTTGCAAAGGCCAGACATCCCAGCTGAGCCATCATCCTTGGGAGAAAAGCTCGAAGGCCTGGAAGCCTACTCAGGTGAGCGAAAGGCCTCTTGTTCCTCAGACAGCCTCCCCTCCACACTGCGCTGTGTGGTCAGAGCTCAGGCTGCCTTCTCTCTGACTGGTCTTGAAACTCCATGTGTCTCCAGTCCCTCTTCGCTGTCATCTTGTGAAAACAGCAGCAAACCCCACCTGCAGAATGTGATGTTTTCACCACCTCCGAACCCCTGGGGGTGGCACATGCGTCGGAACCATTTGATGCACGCTTGTCTATGATGCTGCCGGAGTTCCCATTATCTTTGGAAGCCATCACAGGTGCGATGCATTTCCCAGTCATCAGGCCTTATGCAGTGGAGTCACTGCCTTGGTTTGTTTCCATTTGAACTTCAGAAGGAAAGAAAATACCTGCTCTTGGGCATTCTCTCTTGGTAAAACTGGTGCTTCATTAGCGTGCATGTATGGTGTTTGTTACATCCACTGCTGACTAGCGCTGAGCAGCCTGGTGCTGGCTCCCTCCATGGCCACGGCATCCTGGTGGGCCGATTTTATACTGATTTTATTTATGCAAACAGGCAGACACACCGTATTGCTCCTAAAATGGGGCCTTTTACGTTGAATCTGAGCTCCAGCAGGGATTTGGGGGGACTAAAATGAGCCAACAGAAACTTCAATTTGCATGGATTCTGCAGCTTATAATAAAATCTGCATATTTTTATTTTTCCCTCTGGTCATAGAGTTTTGAACTGTATGTAGGGGACAGTGGATCATATTCTTTTTATAGCCTATCAATGAAATGCACTTGACTGTGGGTAACAGAGCGCCTGGTAGAGTGGCTTAAAGAGCAAATCATACTGAATCCCAAACACCAGACCATTTGGAGAGGGACCCCCATCCTCCCAGCTTGGGACCCTAGCATTCCCTATCCAGGCTCCTCCCCTCACCCTGTCCTGCCACCCTCCTCAGCTGTGTTTATTGCCTTGGATACCCTCCCAAGCAGACAGGAAAGTGGCAGAGCCAAGACAGGAAGACAATTCCCGGAAACCTCAGACAGACTTTTCCTTTGACATCTTTGCCAGAACTCGCTCCCTTGTCCAAAGCCTGATCAAAGGGAAGTGGACTCTCCATGCTGTGCTTGAGTCACGGTTCCTCGTTCTGGAACCTTGTTGCGTGGTGACTATTGCTGTGTTGATGGCAAGAGTGGTCTGGAGGCCAGAAAGAACCCAGCTGACAGCTCAGTTGCTCAACCAGGTTTCTGGTCTTAATCATCCTCAGAGTTTAGTTTTTGCAAATACGTGTGACCTTTTCCTTTACACAGTGGACTCTGTGAAGTGTTCCGTGTGCAAATGCAACTGTGGTTCAGGAATGGAGACAGGGGGCACAGCAGGCAGGGCTTCCAGACTGGGAAGCACTTCTGGATGCTTCTAGAACACCTGGTTTCTTGCAGTGTCTACACAGGTAGTACTTGGTCCTTCATGAGGAAGAGAGGTTCATTGGTTCTTTGTCAGCATCACATTGAAGATTTGGGAAGGAACACCTAGGAGCTTGGAAGTGCCATGCAAATACTGATAGTGATAGGGGGTGCCTACTCCCCTAAATCTACATTAAAAAAGGTGACTGGTCTGTGAAAGCATTTACCTGCATGAGGTAACAACTTTGAGTCTGCCTGGGAAAAGCAGGCAGAGTTGAGTTGAGTTTAAGCTAAACCTCATTTCAATAGTAAGAGGACTGGAATCACGTGGAAGTTTCTGGAAACTGAGCAATGGACCTCAGAAGACATGAGCAAAGGTCAAGAATACTTCTGATTTTCTGGCAGATGGAGTGGACTTCACCACAGTGACTTTCACCTCCCTCTCCCTCTTCCAGTCTGCATCTCATCTGACTCATCTGCATTTTGAATCCAACAGTAGATGGATTTTCAGACCTAGGTTCATTAAAATCCCTCATGTTTTGTCATTATTCATAAATGGTTGATAACAGCAATGACAAATCCCAGTGGGCTGCTCGCCTGGCTGCCACCCCCATCTGCTCCAGGATGGCGCTCAGTTGCTGTTCAGGAAAGCCTGTCCAGTCTGGGGAAAATGCGACATGAGTCAAATATAAGTTTAACAGGGAGGGACCAGCGCTTTTGAATGTTTCTCAAATGAATAACTCCAAAGCTTGGCCTCTTTAGACACTCTAGGGCCAAATCCTTATCAGTTGTGTTGGAGAAACCAGAAAAGCTTTAGAAAAGGCATCCAACAGGAATTCTAACTGTGCGACAGACACTTGACTCTCACAGCCTAGCCTCTGGCAGGATGTCTCTTGCCAAAATGCTCTGGCAATTACTTAGTCATTCAACCTTAGGCTGCATCTCCTTATGTCAAGGATTCCTCTCCCTCAGCAACTTACTAATTCCCAAACTCCCCAACAGAAAGTAGACCAACCCCCATCCTCTGGTGCCCTGGAGGTAGCCCATTTCCCTGGAAGGGTCTCAGCACCACCTCTACCCCCAGGCAACTTTGTGGCTCCTCTTCCTCCCCCATCAATTCCCAAATATTTGGAGTGTGTCCCCTAGGGAACTTGTTTCTTGGGTTCTGTCCCTGGGAGGTAATTTTCTTAGGGCTGAGGTTGAACTCCCAGGCTGCTTCTCTGTGAGGCTAATACTTGCTGTTCTTGAAACACAGCCTTGAAGGAACCAAACTGACTTTCCGCCTTGAAATTGAAGTGATATGAAAATAATGAATCCTCTAGGATGACTCAGAATTGGTAAAAAAAAAAAAAAAAGTTTAGCAGTTGATTTTATTGAGTAAATGTGGACACTATTGACTGATAATATGTGTTGATGAATAATACGTGTTTTTCAGTCTGAATCACAGTTTTTAAAACTGCTACAAGGAAGTGGATTCTTTGACAATTCCTACCAATCTTCCTGCTTTCCTCAACTTCCCCAAACGCCTAAAGAAAATGAAAGTGCTGTAGCCTTCTCTCCTTGGTCCTCTTCTCTCTGCTTCCCTAAATACCCACCCTAGCTGTGAGTGCCTCTTTCCTATTTTTTTTTTAAATAAGCACCCCATCGCACTCTCCCTGGCATCATCTTCCCACTAGGAGCCATGGCTCAGGAAGGTCCAATATCTGACCTTTTCCTGCGAACAGAATCCCCTGGAAATTGCAGCGCTTTCCTAGTTCCAACTACTTTCCAGAAAGAACGCCACAGGAATTCTGGAATAAATTCCCTTTGTGGAGTTTTCTGCCAGTCTGACTGCCAGCTGGCTTCGAACCGGCGGCCCACATGGAGCTGTGCATCAGGGTGACAGGACATGCGGCCCTAGTTTCACCATCTTGAAATTCTAAATAGTTGGGAACAGAGAGTTCTGTGGTTCCATTTTCCTCTGTGCCTGGTCATTTTTGTGACTGGCTACCTGGGTCTTGATGTGTCCAAGAAGTGACATAGCAACAAGGTGCTTATGAAGAGGAAAGATGCTAGGTTGAAAGAACTGTCTGTTCTGGGTCAGGGGAAGTAAGAGATGGAAGAAGGGAGGGGTTTCTCTTGCTTCCTCATTGCCCCTCCTCACAGGTAACCTGGGATGGCTTGAAGGGGCTTTAATGTCACAGGACAAGAGTGTCTTTCTTTTCATTCTGCACCAAGAGGCTGAGTATTTAGACTCGATTAGGGATTATTAGGGTGAGATAATCCCTTGGGGGCTTTGAAGTACTGATGAAAGGCCTGAGGATGTATCCGTTTGCATTCATCCTGAAAATACCCAGAAACCTAGCCTCCTTAGCTCTGATAGAACTCACATTTCAAAGCACGTAAACATCATCATAAATTCTCTGTAAGGATCTGAAGCTCGGGGATAAAATAGCATATTTTTAACCTCAAAATTAACTTAGAATTTATTTCTGAGTTGAACTTTGTGTTCATGATCCTTTTAAAATTTTTTAACTTATTTTTTTTCCTCACCACCTCCTATACCACTCCTTTTTTTTCTTCAAGAGCTCTTGAAGAGCTCTATATGGTATATATTTACATATACACATTTATGCAAATATAAATTTATATAGGTACATACACACACACAGAACAGAGATACCTATGTTTTCACTCTTGCTGTGACTTTTTTCACTAGTGTTCAGAGACATAGCATAGAACTGTAGGGTTTATCCAGGTTATTGCTTCTGAGTCATTGTGGTTCCTTGATGTTGGTGGTGTTTGTAATGTGAACAGAGTTTGAAAAGTCAGTGCTCCTTGGGGACAAGCCCGAGTTTGGTTCTCCCTCCCCCCTCACTAATAGAAGTTTTGCGCACAGAATTGCTTTGTAGTGATGTATTGAAAGCATGGCATTAAAAGGAAATTGTTCAAGTACAAATCTTAAATTTTAAAAGATTTTATTTTATATTAATTGGTAATATAGTTTGCATCAGACACTTAATATAAATGCCTCTGTAATTACATATATGTTTACATATATTATGATATTTTATTATACTACAGTATGGTAAATAGTATATAGCATATATATATATACTATAGTATATAGTAGTTATGCTACTGGTATAAATAATAATATTTAGTATTCGTATTATCTCATCGATGGAGAAAATGAGACTAAGATCATTTAGAATGTATTTTTAAGTTTCTTATAAGACTGAATAAATACATAGCTATTGAAGTGTGTTTTTCCATCTGAATAGGGCTACAAACTGATAAGACAGTTTAGTCTCAACTGTAGAAAATGTAGAAAAAGTCCTATAAACAGACAGAAAGCTGCAGCATTAAAGAAAACGACCTCACTGATTCACCACTGAGGAAGAACAAACGCAGAGAGAGGTTTTCTTCCCAAGGTTCCCGGGCATTTACAGTGGACTCACCCATGAGCTCTGACCTCAGCCTCTGAGGAATGTGGGAGTTAAATAAAAATTGAGTAGATAATTCCAATAAATGGCAGTTTATGAGGGATAGTGACTCCAGTTTGAAGTTACCACTAGCTCCCATTTTTCATTGCTGCTTCATGGTGCTGGAAAAACTGGACCAAGACATGCCAAAAAATGAACCAAGACAACTCCCTCATTCCATGTATAAAAACCAACTCAAAATGGATGAAAAGCTTGGATGTGAGACCTGAAACCATAAAATACATAGAGGAAAACTTGGGCAAAATCCTCCATGAATTACACTACATAACTCCATTTCTGGACACATCTACAGCTGGCAAAAAAAAA